>OFHU01002989.1:0-47760 GCA_900245905.1 Lacerta viridis
TAGGAATTGTTTTTACTAGTTAGCAGATTGGTATTCCTGACTGGGATCCCCCCCCTTACTCACCATTCCTGGCAAAATAGGTTTATCTGGTCACATTAGGGCAGATGTGTGGAGGAACTCCACAAGTAAGGTAAAATTAGGTTAGGCGAGCACCCTTAAACAGCTTTTGAAGTGAAAAGTGAGCCCCAAAATTGCCTTTCAGGTTATGGGATCTGCTGGCAAGGTAAGAACCACATTGGAGTCTAACCTATACCACCCACTTGGAGTTGTAAGGTCCAAAGAGGACTGTGAGACAGGATGAGTAGGGCAAGAGAGAGAGGGGCTAAAAGCCTACATCTGAAGGCAGCCCTGTTTAGGGAAGTTTTTTATGACTGATGTTTTAATGTATTTTTAATCTTTTGTTGGAAGCTGCCCAGAGTGGCTGGGGAAACCCAGCCAGATGGAGGGGTATAAAATTATTATTATTATTACCTTTTCCCAGAACTGGGACCGGCTTGCCCATGTTATTCAGTAGTTTAAATTTCTGCATGGACTGCCACCCTGAAAATCCTTTGTACATAAATGGAATAGATATGGCCCACTTCACCCATAGAACATCTGCTTGTTTTCTAGGTTATGGTTGTAAATTTGGTTGCTAAATGTTCTGTTGTCCATGCAAAAAGGTAAGTTGGTAATTGTGAGAAGTGTTTATGCCTTCTGACTACTAAATACAACTACCCATTTCTT
Organism: Lacerta viridis; assembly: GCA_900245905.1. Lineage (NCBI taxonomy): Eukaryota > Metazoa > Chordata > Lepidosauria > Squamata > Lacertidae > Lacerta > Lacerta viridis. The sequence continues at coordinate 727 of OFHU01002989.1, forward strand.
CTATTGGCTTTTTAAAGGCTTCAATCCCATGGATTTTTACCTTGGAAGAAGTTCCGTTGTACTTAGTGGGACATACTTTTGAGTAGGCATGTACTGAAAATCTGCACGATACTTTCTGTGCACCCCATCCAAATACTGTGACAAACGGCAGGTTGTAGAGCTCCATTAAGTCTCGAAGTATTTTTAAATACTTGCTTGCTACTTTTTGATGCTTTGGTTAGTCCTAACCAAAGTTATTATTTGCACAGCTTTTGGATCTTTCTTTCCTCACCCCATACCAACTAGCTAAGCATGAGTACTGGTAGTTCTTGGCCAGTTTGAAGAGAGAAAACTGATGTTTAGCAGGAAACATTGACAAGCTCTTCAGTTATGAAACATGCACATTATGTTTCAAGATATGAGCATTCAGAAATGTCCAGGCTATTTGCTAGTATATTGGAATTCCTATACAAAGTCTCTACTTGCTGCTCCTTTTTTGCTTGCCCGTGAAGGTGTTAATTACAGCTCTTTTGAAGTCAGCAAGTATCTTTCAATTTCCCCTGGAGACATCGTGAAGGCATTTGTAAAAGTAAAAAAAAGAAAAAGAAAAAGATTTCCCCATAACCCAGACTGAATTATAACTACAAATACCTACTCACCTCAGTTTTATATATAATGGCCTCTGTAAGTAGGAGACTGATGTTCAAAGAGAAAATTTAGACACATTTTAATGTTTAAAGTCATGCCAGTAATTTCTATATCAAACAAACTTACGTGTTTCCATCATGAAGCACGTATGTAGCATCATTATCTCAACAAGAATCTAGCTTATTCCAATATTTATTGATGCCATCTCTTCTGCATTTAGTAAATAAGCAAAATGTCATTACTTCGGAGTAGGGACAGGCAAATCTGCCAATTTTGGTTTCTCAGTTTCTCATTTTCCCCCAGTCTGATGTTAGTTCTCTGCAATGTCAAATATATTTGCATTTTTAGAAAAAAGCATCATGAAAATTATTCAGCATTAGTGCAAACTTCCCCTAATAAATATGTTTTTCTATGCATAAACAACACCTTTTTTGCCAAGCATTTCCCACCAATATAATGCATTTTTGTATGTTATTTTCACCAGTATGTGCATTTCTAAGCAGATTTTACCCTAATATATGCATTTCTGTACACATTACATGGTTGGAGGACCCTATTGCAAAATTCAGAGAAATGGTTGCATTTTGGTCCACGTATTGTTTCAGACAAATTAAGTGGCTATCCTATTGTTTTTGTCCATTCTGTAGCCTGAACACAACTTTCTCCTTCAACTTTTCATCATAGAACTTAGTCTTATTTTTGAACAGCTCTCCTTCATTTCAAAGAGATGTGTACAATAGAAATACCTGATGGATTGCGCCCATTATTTGTTTGCACCAGCATTTTCATGTGAACTCACACTATCTACTACAGCTAGCAAATGGAGGGAAGCTATGACATATTCTCCTTGATAAGAAAATATTGATGTGAAATAGGGATGGAGACTAGGACCTGGACAAATGTGTTCACATTTCAGGGGAAAGGATCTCAACTAAACATTAAAAAGAACTTGCTTCTGGTGTGAGCTATTTCACAATGGAACAACTTTCTGCTGTTGACTTAGGGAACATGTTAATGAAATTTACAGAAGACACCAAAGGAGGTATCCTTAATTCAAAGAATGATCAGGAAGTAATGCAATGTAAACTGGACAAACAGAAGTTGGACTCATTCTTCTTTTGTAAATCTCTCTGAGGTTGAAACAAAATCAAAAATTCTTTCCAGTAGCACCTTAGAGACCAACTGAGTTTGTTCTTGGTATGAGCTTTCGTGTGCATGCACACTTCTTCAGATAAAGCTCATACCAAGAACAAACTCAGTTGGTCTCTAAGGTGCTACTGGAAAGAATTTTTGATTTTGTTTTGACTATGGCAGACCAACACGGCTACCCACCTGTCTCTGAGGTTGGTTATGGTTGTTCAAAAAAAGAGAAAAGATCAAGTTGTATGTAAATTATATGAACTAAATAAATAAAAGAAGTGGAATGAATGAACTCAAACCAACACACTATTTCATATACAAACACCAGCTGGACCCAAGTCATGACACTCTTGAATTCATAATCAAATATGGCAATCAGAGGCTTAGGGCAGTGAACGCTAAATAAAATAAAAAAAATTGTGCCCAAAAGAAGTGTCAGTCAAGGGGACAGATGGATGTCAAGTGGAATAAATGAAGGGGTGAGGAAGTTGAGGTCTTCCAGATGTTCTTGAATTATAGGTTTCATCCCCCCTGAATATTGACCATGCTTATTGGGTCTGATTTCTGGAATAAATAAATGCAAATATTTGGCAAGGCATTTTTTCCTAGTAACTAGTTCTGCTGTTTTGAGTGTCTATTTTGAAGTGAATAATATCAAAATTTGTGGCTACATGGTGGCACAGCCATAGAAGGGATGTTCCTGGCTTCAGAAGACTAGATTCCATCATGTTTTGGCTCCTTTTTCTTTTTTTGTTCAATGAATCCTCAGCTTCATTTTGGAAATAGGGTATCCAAAACTGCAGCTCAGGGGAGGGGAGGGAGGGGAACGGTTTCACATCATAGTACTGATCCATGATCCAGAAAGTCACCTTTAATTTTTTTTGCCTTTGGGAAAGATGTTTTCTGAGCACAGTGAGTAAATGTGTAATTTATGGTACAGAAAATCAGCACAGTGCCCTGTCATTCATTCTTTCCATGATGCACCTGTCACAATGAAGGATCTACTGTAAGCTCTTTTAGGGTAGGTAAGAAGGAAACGAGTGACAAAATCAGTTACTTCTCCTCGGGCAATGAACTCCCAGACGCGTAAAGACCTCCCAAACTGATGGATATGCTTTTTGGTTTCTAGAGTGTCATAAGCCATACAAAGCTGATTTGCGCAGCATACAATGAGAGTGGACATTGTTGAACAGTACTCACATCATTCTAGTACTCCTACAACAAGCCTTTGGCTCTTCAGAAAAGCTGCCAAACCATTATCCTGTTTTAAATTTGGCAGTGCTCACCTCCCCTTGCAATGAATTTTATCAAATCATTGTAAAGCTTGCCTTATCCAGCTAATTTCATCTCATAGCCTGATGCAGCATCTCAGCTCTGTGGTCTAGTAATAAAAGAGAGAGATGAATAGATATATATATATATATAACACATTTTGAAATGATGCAGAACAAGTGACATATACTAGTGACTCATAGATGATGTGTGTGATTTACATGAGTAACTGTTTCTTTCAAGTAGACAAACCAGAGCTCATGTCATCTTTTATGGCAATTACCTAGGAATAATCTCCACTTCACTCCCACAAACCTTTAATAATCTTATACAAAGTGCAATTTCTACTCTGGAAGGATATGCCTACATCATAGATGTGTTATAATCAATTAACTCCAGGCTTCCTGAATGAGCACATTTCCTAAGGATGCAAGCAAGTCTATTTTAATGTCAGACTACTTGAATTTTACAAGGTAATTCCCCAGAAGGCTTCTCAGATATTCTCATGGGCTTCACACACACACACACACACACACACACTTTTCCTTTAATAAAATACAAGGTTTGCAGCCATCACTGTTTTCCCAGCAACACTTCTGAAGGACTTTCAAGCAACATTTTTTTTAAAAAAACCCCCCAAACAAAACATATTTCAGATGAATTAATCAAACAGGCAAATGCTGAATAAAAATGACCCCCCAACGTTGGCCCATGTGACATTTCAGTTTCTAATTGCACATTGCAGTTTCTCATAAATTCATTTCCATTTATAAATTCTGTAAATAATTTGAACTGGAGACTGGAGTAAAAAGAGTCTATAATAAAAAAATACATTTGCATAGAACAGCAATAACCTTTAAAAAATCCTCTTGATAGTTTTTTAAAGGTAAAGGTAAAGGTACCCCTGACAGCTAAGTCCAGTCGCGAACGACTCTGGGGTTGCGGCGCTCATCTCGCTATACTGCCCAAGGGAGCCAGCATTTGTCCACAGATAGTTTTTCTGGGTCATGTGGTCAGCATGACTAAGCTGCTTCTGGCGAAACCAGAGCAGCAGACGGAAATGCCGTTTACCTTCCCGCCGGAGCAGTACCTATTTATCTACTTGCACTTTGATGTGCTTTCGAACTGCTAGGTTGGCAGGAGCTGGGACCGAGCAACGGGAGCTCACCCCGTCACAGAGATTTGAACAGCCAACCTTCCGATCAGCAAGCCCTAGGCTCAGTGGTTTAGACCACAGTGCCACCTGCATCCCTACAGTTTATTATAGCTAGCTAAATATAGATATGATTAAGTCAAAGCTTTTACTATAAGACAAGTGTATACAAAAAGCATAGAAAAGGTAAAGGTACCCCTGATCGTTAGTAGAAGCAATGAAATCCTAACCATATCTATTCAGCAGTAAGTTCTATTGAATTCAGTAGGGTTTACTCCCAGTTAAGTGGGGATAAAATTACAGGTGAAGCCATCAGAAACAGATAATATGAAAAATCAATTAATTTGCCTGTGCATGTGTGCACACACACACACCAACACACACCTAGCCCCAGCTGTTTCTAAACATAGGGTGAATGCTTGATCACAAGGGATCAGTACCTCAATTCTGTACTAGAATTGTACAATTCGCAACTAGAAAAATGTGAATTTAAAGTAATGCCCCCTTGATTTATCCATTTATAGACTAGTCTGAGAGGTTTGGAACTCTGAATTCCTTTGCATATAGAACTGCTTAAGCCTAAACATATTAAGATAGCAGTGAAAGTTGATCTGTCAAAGAATTCCCAATGAACCAATGGCAAAACCATACCATGAACTCGGGCTGGGCTCAAAGAACTAGAAAAACAACAATGGAGGTGTGTGGAATCTAACAGAAAGCTCAACAGGTTGAGACAGATTCAGGAAATTATATCTATGGCACTTGCATTACCCACTTCGACAGGTTATTACAGATTCACACCTGTGGAGTGTTAAAATATTTGTAAATGCCTTTTTAGCTTGAGGGACTGCCTCTTTAAAATGCATATTGTGGTTAATATCTACTTGCAACATCTTTTTCTAAAGGAGAAGTGCAACTGAAATAATGAAAAAGCTTCATTCTTTGTGCTTCTAACATAGGCAGTTTAATAATAATAATAATAATAATAATAATAATAATAATAATAATAATAATAATAATTTATATTTTTTATACCCACCCATCTGGCTGAGTTTCCCCAGCCACTCTGGGCGGCTCCCAATCAAGTATTAAAAACAATACAGAATTAAATATTTAAAACATCCCTAAAAGTTTCACTGTCCTCCTGTGCTTCTGCCTTAAGTGACCCTCCAGACATCATGTTTTATTGTGTATCTATGATTATTTGTTATCATTATGCTTTGGGGTGGTCATATGCAGCGCTCCCCCCCAAAAAAATGTTTACTCTCATTTTGACTCAAGAAAATCACCATTTTATAGTTCAAATTGGGGAAAATAAATACAGCAAATGGACAAAAGTACAAAGATTCACAAAATGTTTAGGGGTTTGCGTCCCTCTGTGTCCCTCCAGAAAAAAGCACTGGTCATATGCAATCTCACTTTCCTAACTGTTTGCACCTGCAAAAGTTACAGGGCTGTCACATTGCTTCATTTCCAATCACTGTGTATCCGATAAGTTCCAACTGAATTCACATAAGTTTTCATAGCACAAATGTTTTGGGGGTAGGGGTTTCATTCCCACTTTTGTTGCACTGTTGCCCCCGTGGACAGCGATAATGCATTAGCGACGCGTCGCAGGACAACTAATAAAGCAAACAGTTCACCAATGATGCACTATTCCTCCACAATAAAACACCAGTTCTGAAAGCGCCCTAAGGCCATCTTTCACATCTCTGCATCACATTTAACCACAAAAAGGTAACCACTGACAGAAACCTGGAGTCAGGCCACCTCCATACCATACATTTAAAGCTGTATCATACCTCTTTAAACTGTCATGTTCAAAATGGTGTAATAGTGCTTTAAGTGGATGGGGTAGATGAGGCTTTAGTTAAAGTCATCTAGTTTCGGTTTCAAAATATTACCAGTGTATCATGGAAGCCAATTTGGGCAGTCATAGCTTCCTTCAAAGAATCTTGGGAACTGCGGGATCCGGGAACTGGGGAGGGAATCCCTTGGGGCATATTTGAGGACTTCCCTCCCCTACAGGCCCTTGGCCAGGCATGTGCTTTGCTTAGCACACACCACAACCTGCCTGGTCATTACCGTGAATAGGTGGCCTGTCTATGTCGATAGCTCCTGTAGAGCTTTCAGCAGCCCTGCTCATCTCCATAGCCTCAGCACACAAGTGGTTCTCCAATGGCACAACTGTAGCCTATACATCAGGGATCTCTGATGAGAACTGAGAAGAACATACTTCATCAACAAGATCTGTAATCATAAGCTACTGAAGATCTGACTGTCAAAATATATATATACCTGTATATACATCTTCACTCTCCTAAAGACACAAAGAGAGAGGTGATAACAGAACATTCTACAAGCAAGGAATTTTTTAAAAAATGAAACAAAACAGAGAATGTTGCATTACAAGTCCTTGCTGGATGACCTCTCAAATGAGCCAGGAATGTAAACTATCAGTACAAATAATGTCCACCATATTCCCACCTTCAGGTATCTCTGCAGCACAACATACGCCAGGTTTTGAGTGTTCTCCCATCCAGGTATTGGCCAGACCTAGACCTGCTCAATTTCAGTGACAGAACTACATTCTGCTCGGGATGGACAGTACCAGTACCAGGATTCAGGGAGCCCTTGAAATCATGCCTCTGGTGCCCTCCCCCTTCCAACACCCTCCCACTACATGGCGAAGACCAGGCATCCCCCAAACTCGGCCCTCCAGATGTTTTGGGACTACAACTCCCATCACCCCTAGTTAACAGGACCAGTGGTCAGGGATGATGGGAGTTGTAGTCCCAAAACAACTGGAGGGCTGAGTTTGGGGATGCCTGGCCAAGGCCATGCAGTACTTCTTTTCTTCTGCCAATGCCACAGTGGAAACAGCAACACTACTCGCTGCCCTCTCAGCTAATCCCACACAGTGCATTTTAGGGGGGGGGGGCAGAACTGCTTTTGAATGGGTGGCTCCCATTTGTGGTCACCACACATGAGTCACATTCGTAGCAGACCTATTGAAATTAACAAATCTAAGTTGATCATGTCCATTATCTTCAATGGGTCTGCTAGTATAACTAGTGTTGAATACAACTCAGGAGGTCCATTAACTTCACCTGTTTTTCATTAGCAAAGGCACTTAAATAGTGCAGGTGAAGTCCAGAGAGAAAGAAATGTGGCAACTGAACAAAACAGTGTATAATTTGAGAAGAAAGGAACAGAGTGGTTTTGTCCTTCTTACTTCAAGACTTATATGCAGCAGGGGAAGGCTCCCTCAGAACTGTGCAGCCAATCAGGGCCCATGCTTCCTCAGCAAATATCACGTCACTCTGACAGGTTGCCAAGCATCACACCACCAGCATCCCTTCTCAGGAGCAGACTAATAATAATAATAATAATAATAATAATTTATTATTTATACCCCGCCCATCTGGCTGGGTCTCCCCAGCCACTCTGGGCGGCCTCCAACAAATACCAAAATACAATACAAAGTCACAGTTTAAAAACTTCCCTAAACAGGGCTGCCTTTAGGTATTTTCTGAATGTCAGGTAGTTGTTTATTCCCTTGACTTCTGATGGGAGGGCGTTCCACAGGGCGGGCGCCACTACCGAGAAGGCCCTCTGCCTGGTTCCCTGTAGTTTTGCTTCTCGCAGTGAGGGAACCGACAGAAGGCCCTCGGCGCTGGATCTCAGTGTCCGGGCTGAATGATGGGGGTGGAGACGCTCCTTCAGGTATACAGGACCGAGGCCGTTTAGGGCTTTAAAGGTCAGCACCAACACTTTGAATTGTGCTCGGAAACGTACTGGGAGCCAATGTAGATCTCTCAGGACCGGTGTTATGTGGTCCCGGCGGCCACTCCCAGTCACCAGTCTAGCTGCCGCATTCTGGATTAATTGCAGTTTCCGGGTCACCTTCAAAGGTAGCCCCACGCATTGCAGTAGTCCAAGCGGGAGATAACCAGAGCATGCACCACTCTGGCAAGACAGTCTGCGGGCAGGTAGGGTCTCAGCCTGCGTACCAGATGGAGCTGGTAGACAGCCGCCCTGGACACAGAATTAACCTGCGCTTCCATGGACAGCTGTGAGTCCAAAATGACTCCCAGGCTGCGCACCTGGTCCTTCAGGGGCACAGTTACCCCATTCAGGACCAGGGAGTCCCCCACACCCGCCGCCTCCTGTCCCCCAAAAACAGTACTTCTGTCTTGTCAGGATTCAACCTCAATCTGTTAGCCGCCATCCATCCTCCAACAGCCTCCAGGCACTCACACAGGACCTTCACCGCCTTCACTGGTTCTGATTTAAAAGAGAGGTAGAGCTGGGTGTCATCTGCATACTGATGAACACCCAGCCCAAACCCCCTGATGATCTCTCCCAGCGGCTTCATATAGATATTAAAAAGCATGGGGGAGAGGACAGAACCCTGAGGCACCCCACAAGTGAGAGCCCAGGGGTCTGAACACTCATCCCCCACCACCACTTTCTGAACACGGCCCAGGAGGAAGGAGCGGAACCACTGTATAACAGTGCCCCCAGCTCCCAACCCCTCTAGCCGGTCCAGAAGGATGTTATGGTCGATGGTGTCAAAGGCCGCTGAGAGATCCAGCAGAACTAGGAAACAGCTCTCACCTTTGTCCCTAGCCCGCCGGAGATCATCAACCAGCGCGACCAAGGCAGTTTCAGTCCCATGATGAGGCCTGAATCCTGATTGGAAGGGATCCAAATGGTCCGCATCTTCCAGGCGTGCTTGGAGTTGTTCAGCAACCACCCGCTCAATCACCTTGCCCAAGAATGGTAGATTTGAGACTGGGCGATAGTTGGCCATATTGGCCGGGTCTAGAGATGTTTTTTTAAGAAGCGGTTTGATGACCGCCTCTTTCAGCGGGTCTGGAAAGATTCCCTCGCAGAGGGAAGCATTCACCACCGCGCAGAGCCCATCGCCCAGCCCTTCCCGGCTAGCTTTTATAAGCCAGGATGGGCAAGGATCAAGGAGACAGGTGGTCGGTTTCACTCGTCCAAGCAGCCTGTCCACATCCTCGGAGGTAACAGATTGGAATTGATCCCATGAAACATGACTAGACAGGGCTCTAGCACTCTCCCGCCCCGGCCCTGCTCCCACGGTGGAGTCTACCTCCTTCCGAATCTGAGCGACTTTATCTGCAAAAAACTTTGCAAAAGCATTGCAGGAGATCTTGGGGTCCCTACCAGACCCCGGTGACAAAGGTGGTTCTGCTAGGTTGCACTGAGAAAAGAATTCTGTTACATACTGAATGATCTCTGCTGTTGCACTTCCAACATTATCATCCCAGGTTACATACATGAATTTAGAAAGCTGGCACATTTCCCTCTGGTAATCAATCATTCCTTATGAAATACAGCAAAGAAGATGTTGGCTGTATGTTAGAGGAACTTTTAATTGGTTTTTACTAAATATACATGTGTATTCTAATGAGAAGCATAAAATGTCTTAAAGTTGGTTAAAAAAATTCTTTGAAATGAGTCTGTATGATTTGATAGGCCTCGAGGTCAGAACTTGGAAGGGAAAACCCTTGTTTGCGTGTTACACGCTTTAATAAAGTACATTTTTATGAGTACAGGTAGCCTGAACCTCAAAGTACTTTGCTGGCCCAAATCCCAGGTGTGACTGTTATGGTAGTTGGGAGATTTTTATTTTATTTTATTTTATTTTATTTTTACATGGAGAGAGTGTACAGGCAACAAAGAGTTTCACTTTAAGATGGAAAGATTTTGATTGCACCAAATAGAACTGCTTCCATTTTCTTAGCTGATGGGTGGATCCAGACCCATTAAAAAAAAAAAACGTTTCAGAAAAAAAACACGCATTGTAAACTTCAAAGGGGGAAATCACATTGGCGAAAGATGGAACTCCACAGTGCCATCAGGTGTCACAGTGTTATAACACATATAAAACACTTTTTCTTTACTAATGTAGCTGAGTCCGATGTGTCTCTATGTTGCTTGTTACCCACATACAAGTAAATAAATTGAAGAAGGCCATGAGAAAGTCTTGCGGTAATGGGGGCTCATTTTTTTCTGCTAGAAGACTCCTTCCTGTGGGTGGCCTGTAATAAGAATGAATCAAAACAGAAGTAATGAAGGGTAGGAACAGAGACAACGGCTTCCTTCCGTCTCAGAACTATGAACCTTAGTTATTTATAACATGTCATTGCCTCCAACTAGGGTGGGTGCCTTTCTTCTTGTTAGTTAGATTGTTAAAAGGTAAAGGGACCCCTGACCATTAGGTCCAGTCATGTCTGACTCTGGGGTTGTGGCGCTCATCTCGCGTTACTGGCCGAGGGAGCCGGCGTACAGCTTCCATGTCATGTGGCCAGCATGACAAAGCCACTTCTGGCGAAACCAGAGCAGCGCACAGAAGCTGCCTCCCATTTCGTTTTCAGCACTGCAATGACCTCTCTGGGGCACAAGCTTGGGCAGTGTATATAGAGCTTCTGGGCTGCCCAGGGTGGAATCTACACACATATAAAAACCATTCTGAAAATGCTTTTTTAAAAAAAGGATTTTAAAAAAACATTGAATTTTCCACAAGGCTCGTCTTCGCCATCTAGTGTTACATTGTAAAGGTAAAGGTAAAGGGACCCCTGACCATTAGGTCCAGTCGTGGACGACTCTGGGGTTGCGGCGCTCATCTCGCGTTACTGGCCAAGGGAGCCGGTGTACAGCTTCCGGGTCATGTGGCCAGCATGACTAAGCTGCTTCTGGTGAACCAGAGCAGCGCACGGAAACACTGTTTACCTTCCCGCCAGAGCGGTACCTATTTATCTACTTGCACTTTGACGTGCTTTCGAACTGCTAGGTGGGCAGGAGCAGGGACCGAGCAACAGGAGCTCACCCCATCGCAGGGATTCGAACCACCAACCTTCTGATCGGTAAGCCCTAGGCTCAGTGGTTTAGACCACAGTGCCACCCGCGTCCCTTGGTTACATTGTATATTGCACTTAAAACACACTTAAAAGGTTTTACTTGCAGCTGTATAGATGAGTCCCAGAACACTAGACCTCACTGTTGTGGTCCAAAGGAAAGTAAAAGAATACATTTGGCACCAGCTTGACTGCAGGAGCTGCTGGAAGGAGGCATTCCACTGCCTTAGGGACTTCTCTCTGGATTTGTGTAGGGTTTACTCCTTGGCCTTCTCTTTTCCTGAAGATGTCCTGTAAAGTTATGGGTTTTTCCTCAGCGTTTACTGCATAGCTGCAAGATCAGGGTATTATTTCCCCTAGATGGGCTACCTTCCCAGGTTAATGAGCCTCATCTGCCCCTCATTTCAATCCACAGCACATTGACCTCAACTCACTTGAGGGCATAAGGCCCATTGGCTACCCTCACCTGTTTCAGCTAGCCTGCTGAAGCTGTTTCCAGGGTGTGGCCACTGTTGCATGTTGACAGCTTCAAGAAGCCACAGGTGGGAGTTGAGTGCAGTGTGAGGACCAAAGGTGAACAAACTACCCCCATAAGGAGCACAACACATTACACACCAGAAGTATTACCCCTCTCCTAACACCCCACAAGCACCTATAAGTCATACGTATTTCCTGGTCACCCAGTGTGTTCCAAACCCTGGTGGTTTTCTGATTGCAAGCATTATTGGTACAGAACTGAACAAAATAGTGAAAAATGAAGTCACGCAAGGCAAGTTAGTCAGGCAAGTTACTATTTTGGACAATGCCATGACTAGGGAGCTTGAGATCATTTCCAAGCATGACTCAACTTCCTGTACTTCACAGCTCTTTTTATTCAAACAAAAACCATATGCTGCCCAGAATCAACATTACTATAGCAATGTTGTTAATTAAGTTCTCACTGAGAAAGACTATCTATGTGTAACTAACAGGATTAACATGGTCCTTGACTGGCTGAATGAATTAAGGAAGATATGAAAATCTGCAGTAGAATGGACTACCCCAGAAAGTGGTGGAGCTCTACTTCACTGGAGGTTTTTAAACAGAGGTTGGATGGCCACCTGTCAAAGATTCTTTAGCTGTGATTTCTGCATTGCAGGGGGGTTGGACTAGATGACCCTCTGGGTACCTTCCAACTCTACAATTCTATGCTTCTAAGAATAGAAATGTGATATTTCCTAAGCAAAACGGAAACCAAACCTGGTTTCCACTATATAAAGGTGTTCTGGAATAGGAGGATGCTGTCAGATTAGGCAATGAGGCGATTCCTTAAGAGATTCACATTCAGTTGAAACCCTGGCCTAATACAATTCTAAGCACTGCCTTGGAATGCCCCCTTCCTCCACATTTGTCAGCAATGGGAGGGGAAGGAGAGAGCATTTGCCACTTGGAGGGATAGCAACGTGCCATGTTCATTACCCAACTGGACACTGTCAATCAAATGCAAAGCAGGAATCAACACTGTGATGACTCCCCTCACCCCAAAGACTATATCAGAACCCTCTTCTCACTATCCTGTCAGTGGGCTTAGCCTGCTATATGATCACATGCCCAGCAAACTTCTCTGTCACCCCTCTCTCAAACTGTGGAGTGCTCATCTCCTGGAAGTAAAAGGGATTGGAGGCTCTGATGGAATTCTGTTGGCAAGTAAAAACCAAACAACTACCCATTGGTTTTAATACTCTCATGCTACTGCTCTTTGATTATTACCTATTTGTTCTATTTGTGCAGACTCTCACCCTTTGGATGCAGCACTCAGACTCTTGGCTAGAGGAAACCCAAAAGTTTCGTTCACGGAAGCAGCACGTGGTCTCAGCTCTAGGATACACGGCTAGGCCTTAGCAAAGACTCCCAAATACTTGGCACACACCTCCCACTCTGCTTTTGAAGAGCGGGGCAGGACTGGCCACTCACACAGTTCTTTTCCCAAGCAAGAAGATTGTGCTTGTGCTCCTGTGGTGGGGGCCCTTTTAGTGCCAGGAGCTGAGTACAATCTTCCAACTGCCCTTCTGCCTCAGGTTCAGCTAACCCTGCTGAGTGGTTAGCCGTGGCATCATCTGCCTCGGGAACTTCATTTTCAGGAGGCAGGATAGAGACATTATGTCAATCAGCTCCCATGCCAACATTAAACAAAATAAAGGCAAGAAGAAGCAGAAGGTGTGCCTGAAAATGGCAAAGGAATAGCAGCTTTATTCTCTTTATTAAACTCAACAGTTTAACATCTGGCCTTTAACATCCAAGCCATCCTATAATTAGCAAGAAATGCCTATCTTCATTTAACAGACTGTTCTTCCTTCCTTCAGCAAATGTTTTGTGCCAGACCTCTTATTATTTAAATATGCTCTGCTTCACGGCCGCAATTATTTCAATAGGTTTTTCCATTAAAACATTGCTACTTCGGTCTTGAAATTAAAAGTTATGCTTTTTAACACATGCCCCTAAACACAAGCTGTGTAACAAGTCTGGGCAAATAGCTGACTTTGAACTGCTACACATGACAGTTGGTAGGTTTCACTTAAAAAGTTGCTTGCCCTGAGGACCAACACCACACATTGTACCACCTCAGTTCCCAACATCACCTGAGAAGCCTCACTGGGCTCAATTGTACTTACTTTTGTGTAAGCGTACATCATAATATACTATAGTATTGCATTGCCTCCCCCTTTATGGATGATTGTTTCATACAAAGAAACATTTCACACACAAAAAATGGGAGTTTTCCTCCTCTTTGTAGTAGCATATAAATTTTATGATGGCTTTCAAAATTATGAAGTCTTAATAAATTCAGCTGCTCTCAGATGCCAGCTGGTTTCTGTTTGGCACCAAATGACCTCTATTTCCCACAGAGGCTAGAATCTCTCTCTCACCCACACTTTTCAGACAGGATTACTATGGCCTCTGACCTGTCTGTGATGAAACCATATTTAATGCAAGGTCACCATGTCAATTAATGGAAGAAACCCTTTTATGAATATAGCAGAAAGCATTATTCTTGGTTGACCTTTATAGCTTTACATCAGTGCTAGACCAATAATTAAAATGTAATTTCTCAAACGGTGTTCTCTTTGGAGTTAATTCTTATTAGATTTAAAATGTAGGGTGTCTTTTTAAAAGACTTCTGTAAGAAAGGTGGAAATTATTACAAAGCCTCTGAGTGAGAAAAGCAATTTAACAAGCTCTTTAGAAAGCAATAAAATTATTTTGTGGACTAGAGAATTACAGCCACAGACATGAAATAAAGAGGTGTGACAAGGTGAAGCTTGATTAAAACAAGGAGCACATTTATATAAAAATGGCAAATGATTATGCAAAATATCTACAGGGTGACTGTGGCGCATGGCATCATGGTTAGAGTTTCAGGCTAGGACTTAGGAGACAAGGGTTTGAATCCCCACTTGGCCCCCAAGCTCTCTGGGTGACCTTCGACTAGTCACTGTCTCTCATCTCCACCCCACCTCACAGGGTTGTTGTGGGGATCAATTGAGGAGAGGCAGAACCATGTATGCCACCTTAAGCTCCTTGGAGAAAAATGTGGGGTATAAAGGCAACAAATAATTGCATAAAATAAACCCAGCTGTTAACCAATCGGGCAGAACTAATGGCATTGTTGCAATATAGACAGATCACTTTGCGTGCTGCTGACAAGGAGAATATTTGTGTGTCAAAAATAGGAGATGAAGTTGACAATATTGATAAACAAGGCCTGTAGGATGGGATTGGCAGCAATGGGAGCTTTCTTCCCCACAATCTCAGGATAAAAGACACTAGGGTATACAATTATACTAGCCTTCTCAACCTATTGCTCTCCAGCTGTTTTATTCTGCAATTTCTCCAATGAGCCTGGGCGATGGTCAGGTATGAGAAAGGTTGTAGTTCAGGGTGGGGAAGGCTGCCTTATATACATCCAGAGTTTGAAAATGTGTCACTAGAAATATAGAAGCAAATAGAGGATTGCTACTACTGAAATTATGTGCTACTGTTATTAATGAAGCATGCTCAGGATCATATGACTCATGGATTCAAAATACATTTATATATACACTAAAAATAATTTAAACTCAAAACAAGAATGGTTAAATAAGGAGGGAGTGGGAGTTTACACTCTTCCAGAGTATTTCAATGATTGATTGATTTTTTACAAACAGTGCACTATTTTAGCATATTGCACTAATTTGTAAGGATTTATAACCACATGTAAATCTAGAAGATGCTAAGAAACAGAACAGCTTCAAGAGTTTTTGATGACAACTCAAATGATACATTGGTCAGCCCTGAATTTGGCTTTGAAGAATATTTATCATGTGTGGGACTGGGAGGTGATGAAAAAATGATAGTTCAAAGCAGAAATAATTTGTAATGCAAATGTTTATTGTTCAGCTTTTTAAAAAAACAACAACAAACAAACAACAACAACAAAATGATAGCCTGCAAATATGGGAGACAGGAGAACAAAAATCAATGCAATTTCAGAATGCACTTGGAGAAGCATGTTGTTTCAAAACAAGGAGGCAATCATTCATGGTTCTAATAAAATTACATCTGGAACAGTATACAATTCTTGGCATGTCCGAAAGAAACAGAAAACAATCAACAAATTGGAAAGAGTTCAGAAAAGAACAGCTAACATGCTTGTCTTGCTGGAGAGACATAATGACTTTTAAGATGATCTAAATATATAGCTTGCACAAAAGTTATGGAAGGACACAGTTAATCTAAGCTGGGCAAACTTTGGCCCTCTAGATTTTACTGAACAACACTTCCCATCATCCCTGACCATTGACCATGCTGCCTGGGGCTGATGGGAACTGGACTCCAACAACATCCAGAGATCCAGAGTAAAGTACGTAAAAGTCAACAAAAGTTTATAAAAACTGGTTTGTGCCACTTGGTGGTTTCATGTGTAAAAGATCCTGCTGAGATCTGGAGATTTTATAGCAAAATCATACTCAAACACAAAGTGAAAGGTACACAAATGGTGCTATAAAAGCTTCAGAATTGAAACTGGCATTACGATATTATCGTTTGATGTCAAACTTTTATGAATAAGGACTTGGTATACTAAAAAATAATAACTGTGACTGCAATCCTAAATTATTTACTAGAGAATAAACTACTCTGGTCACTGTGCGACTTACAACTGAGCAAACATGACTAAGACTGTACTGTACTATAAATTGGCATGACTGCTGCTTAGATCCATTTCATATTTCAGGGTACTAAACAATCTTGGATCAAGATTGACTTGGTTGTCACTGAAATAGATGGGTTTAAGTCAAACCATAACTAGCTTGTCTCATCAGTTTCAGTGGGTCTTAAATTCAACCAACTGAGTTTGGGTTCAACCTTCTGTCAGTTACTGTTTGACTTCCCCCCTTCTGATAAAACACTTACAGCTGTCATGCTTTCTGAAAGAGTTTTAAAATATTGTTTTCCGGTTTTTCAAAGCATCAAGCAGTTTTTCAACACGGAAAATGAATACTATGTGTTTTCTTTTTGGTTGTTCCATAAGAGGGAGAATGTATTCCTAATTATCAGAAAGGATCTTTGTTTTCCTTGATGTGTTCCAGATCTATTGGCTGCTCTTAAATAGGGCCAGAGCACAGATAGGAATTGAAACAGAAGGTTATTGTGCATATCAGCTTTCCTTCTCAATAAATGAAGTAGCTGTGCATAAATGCCTGCATTTCCCTAATACTGGCAATGATAGCAAATCCTTTTGCAAAGTTGGTTGCCCCTGGAAAATATCATTGAGTTCTGCAGTGTCAGTACAGTAATAATATCACTTCCCCAGGGCTGCTCCAATTTGCAACGATCTACATATGCTTGTAAGTTTTAATATATTTATTTGGAGGATAGAAGAGCTCTGCTGTTAGTGCACTAACAAAACAATGGGATGGATCCAGAGCAAATGGTGCTGGAGGAGACTCTTGAGAGTCCCATGGACTGCAAGAAGATCAAACCTATCCATTCTTAAGGAAATCAGCCCTGAGTGCTCACTGGAAGGACAGATCCTGAAGCTGAGGCTCCAATACTTTGGCCACCTCATGAGAAGAGAAGACTCCCTGGAAAAGACCCTGATGTTGGGAAAGATGGAGGGCACAAGGAGAAGGGGACGACAGAGGACGAGATGGTTGGACAGTGTTCTCGAAGCTACCAACATGAGTCTGACCAAACTGCGGGAGGCAGTGGAAGACAGGAGTGCCTGGCGTGCTCTGGTCCATGGGGTCACGAAGAGTTGGACACGACTAAACGACTAAACACAAACACAACTTTTCACATTGACTTAAATAGGGCTTAAATGTAACTGTCTTGCTCAGGATCCATTGCAATAGGTACCAATCATTTTAAAGCATCAGTGATTTAACTGGGAAAATTAAGCCTGTGCTTCAGTTTCTCTCATATTACGTCAGTTTGCGAATCTTTCTATGATTCCTCCCCCTCCCCCTCCCCCTCCCCCGCACACACACACACACACACACACACACACACTGTTCCTTAAAAGCTTTGCTGTTAGAACACACATCTAGCCTGAATTTTGTGTGGTAGTGGGGTGCAAAAAGCCACAACATAGTACTTCACCTCCCTCAAACATCACATTACTCACTCACTCACTCACTGCCATCCATTGAATAGAAAAGAGATGGTAGCATCATCATGGACTAGGAGGCATAGGCTTATGGGGCAATGGAAATAGGCCAATGGTAAATATTATAAAATAATTAGGGGTGGTATTCAACTAAAGTTTTCCTCAAAGTCAACCCATTGAAATGAATAAACATTAGTAAGTTCAGGCCATTAATTTCAGTGCAATTACTCTGAGTATAATTTAGCTGAACTATGCCAATCTAACATGATCACAAAAGATTAACTTTTGCCACATGGGAAAAAAGACCACATGGAATAAATATGGTTGGGTTTTATGTTATTGGTGACTAAAATAACCATTGTTTATGTAAGCCTCTTTTTTTGGTGGTTCTGCTCCTGTCTTGGACAACAGGTTTATCCTGATATCATGTTAGGAAATCCAATCTTTTTTTGGTAGGTTTTATGTAGTTCTATTTCAGGTTTTACATAAAGCTAGGAAGCTCTGGAGACCAGAACTGAGAGCAGTTGCAAGTCTGGTGGGCTTTTCTCATACCTAAGGTGTGTTAGACTTTGTCCTCATTAAAGTGGTTTGTTCACTGTCCTGTGTATGAAGATTACATCTTACACCTGACAACCAAGAATATCTTGCACTGAATGCCAATGGCAATGAATGTTTTCGGTTTTTTAAAATGCCAGACTGATACCATCAAAAGTCAAACTGCATGATAGCATCTGCCAGGGAGCTCTTGGTTTGATCCTCACAGCACAATCCTATTTACTGAGAAATATGATCCATTGAGTGCAATGGAACTTACCACCTGGTAAGCATGTATAGGATTGTAGCTTTAGAACAGCTATCCCTACCTTGATGTAATTCAACAGAAATAATCCTACACTTTTTGTAGTTTTCTTATTTCAATTTTGTAAATTGCCTTTCACAGATTTAGGAGATTTCAAGTCTGTCTTCCGCTGCCTCATGCAGTTTGGTCAGACTCATGTTGGTAGCTTCAAGAACACTGTCCAACCATCTCGTCCTCTGTTGTCCCCTTCTCCTTGTGCCCTCAATCTTTCCCAACATCAGGGTCTTTTCCAGGGAGTCTTCTCTTCTCATGAGGTGGCCAAAGTATTGGAGCCTCAGCTTCAGGATCTGTCCTGCCAGTGATCACATATTCTTTCATGTTACTGATGTGCATATATATATAGGGCTACCGAAGAGAACAAATTTAAATACATTCAAGAACATGCAAGTGTTTATTTTCAGCACTAGTTTTTTCCACCCCCTCCTCTGAATATCACATCACAATCTGGTCTTGAGTTCTGGAGGGCTTTGCATGTTGAGAAAGTCAGAAGTTCTATTAGGCGCATGGATTTCTCTATATTGTTGGCTGTTATTTCAACAGATGAAAACTGTGAAAGGTTACTTTTCTCCTCAAACCATTAAGATATAATTTTGACCAGCCTGTAAACTAAAATTTTGGCTTTAGCAAACTAAATGACAGTTATTTGATTTATTGCTACTGCCATAAAAGAATTGCCAGAGGCAGACCTTGAGATTGCAGCAGGGAAAATTCCATGAGGTGAAATTTCTCCAGCCATCACAGTGCCATGAAGATAAGGGATGCACATGGTGATATCCTGCTTTCTTTGCAACTCTTAAAGGTCTAGTAACACCTTCATGGTCTAGACCTGGCAACCTTCAGGCACCTCTATTTCCTGATTGATGTTTTGGTTCTGACCCGGACAATGTAAGCTGTGATTAAATCCCATTGAAAGACACTTCCAACTTGTTCCATTAGTTCCTTTAACTTGGTTCAAGTAGAATTTAGTAATTATTATTTTAGCTGCACTGGGTGGACTTCAGATGAGCATATTTCATATGAAGAAAGAGAGAAACATCTTGACTGTTTAGATCAGGCTTCCTCAACCTCAGCCCTCCAGATGTTTTGAGACTACAGTTCCCATCATCCCTAACCACTGGTCCTGCTAGCTAGGGATCATGGGAGTTGTAGGCCAAAAACATCTGGAGGGCTGAGGTTGAGGAAGCCTGGTTTAGATACAAGGATTCTCCGAATCACATTTTCAGCAGCACAGAATCACAAACATGTGTCCTCAATTTTTCAATCACAACAGCCTTTACTAGAGTGGAAATTAAAAAGGGAACAGGTTCTACCATAGCCCTTTGTCTAGTGGGTGTTAACTTCCCCTTCACTGTTTATCTGGAGACATAGAGACCTGAAGCCTCTGTTTATAATTTCATTGTTTCCTTCCTTTTAAGAGGAAGGAACTGAGGTAATTCCTTGCACTGACACATCAAGTATTCACTGAACCAGTGATCTTCCAAACGCAAATTAAAGCTACTCTTACAATCTACTCCCCTAAATGGGAAAGAAACTATTAATGCATATAGATATGGAGGGATTAAAACAAACTGATAGCACAAGGATATAAAAAGGTCATGTGTAGACTTATGGAAGTATCAAAAGTTTGGCATAACTATGTGACATTTTGGCTGGTATTAATAAAGTTTTTGGACAGGTTCCCCAACCAATGGACCAACACCACTACATTTATTTTTTATTTGCTATTGTGTAAATTTGATTTTTTTTTTTTAAGTGCAGGTAAGCAGAGACATCACCTTGCCAACAATGTTCCGTATAGTTAAAGCTATGGTTTTCCCAGTAGTAATGTATGGAAGTGAGAGCTGGACCATAAAGAAGGCTGATCGCCGAAGAATTGATGCTTTTGAATTATGGTGCTGGAGGAGACTCTTGAGAGTCCCATGGACTGCAAAAAGATCAAACTTATCCATCCTTAAAGAAATCAGCCTGAGTGCTCACTGGAAGGGCAGATCCTGAAGTTGAGGCTCCAGTACTTTGGCCACCTCATGAGAAGAGAAGACTCCCTGGAAAAGACCCTGATGTTGGGAAAGATGGAGGGCACAAGGAGAAGGGGACGACAGAGGATGAGATGGTTGGACAGTGTTCTCGAAGCGACTGGCATGAGTTTGGCCAAACTGTGGGAGGCAGTGGAGGATAGGGGTGCCTGGCGTGCTCTAGTCCATGGGGTCATGAAGAGTTGGACATGAGTGAACGATTGAACAACAACAACAAAGCATTTTGGTCCATTATAGAAACTTCAAAGGTAAGATGAGGAGTAGCTATTGTGTCTTCCCATCCATCTCAGTAGCTTTGGCTCTGAAAGTGAAATCTGTTTTGCATCCAACATGATCTTAAGGCTATGATGAACTGGAGCTCTGCAGGCTTTTCCTTCTTGTCCAGCTTTTATTTATTTTCCTTAACATCCAAGCTGAAGTAAAGTTATATGGAACTTAAATGCTTATATACTACTCACATTCTATCTGGTCCTGATTAAAGTATTGCTCTGCTATTCCAATGGGATACAAAAATATCTTCCATTTTTAAAATCCTTACTAGGGCAGTGCCTTTATTAGGCCACCCAAAACTATCACAAAATAGTATGCAAGCTTCTGAGTTCTCTGGAAGGTGTGGGTTGGGAGGAAAAGGGTTAACTTATGATGAAATCATGGAGTAGTCACACCCATACTAAACATTTAAAGCCCATGGCTTCTCCCAAAGAATCCTGGGAACTGTAGATTGTTAAGGATGCTGGGAATTGTAGTGCTTTGGGAGTAAACTACAGTTCTCAAGATTATTTGGGGGAAGCTTTAAACCAGTGTTTTTCAACGACTGTTCCGCGGCACACTAGTGTGCCACGAGATGTTGCCTGGTGTGCCGTGGGAAAATTACTTTATATATAGTCAATATAGGCACAGAGTTAAATTTTTTAACATTTTCTAATGGTGGTGTGCCTCGTGATTTTTTTCATGAAACAAGTGTGCCTTTGCCCAAAAAAGGTTGAAAAACACTGCTTTAAACGTATAGTGTGGGTGTGCTATGAATCTGGTAAAACACAACCAACAGTTTGGTAGTATCTTAAAGACTAACAATTTTATCATGACATAAGCTTTCGTGTACAGTTCAACAGATGTATGAAATATCACCATAATTTGTGGGTGAACTCAAAGTGGAAGTGGGAAGAAGAGTTTTTTGTTTTTTGTTTTGCTGGAACAGGTTAACAGAAGTACCCCTCTGGAAATAGCATTGCAGTCTCCCGATGGAACATAGGAAGAGGTAGCAAACATTCACACAAGGCTCCATTAGGGGCTGTGTAGGTTTCGGGTTCCACCTAGGAAGTCTACTTGGAAGAATGAACATATTATTGCATGCCACCCCAATCTCAGAATGGTGCGAGACCCCAGGTGTTCCAGGTGGTTACCCAGGGTTTGTGTTTCCTTTGGAATGAGGGACAGCAGAGTCTGTGGTGTCTTTGGGACATATGGTTTATTTATGCATATATACAACTTGAGCCTCTGATGGAGGGGTTCATAGCATCAACAACTCAAAAGGGTCTTGCTTCTCCCATAGCCACAGCCTTGGATTCAAGCAGAGACCAACCATTTCTGCCACAGAGCCCCTTTCTTTCTCCTTACACCTCACCAGGAGGCTAGCCTGACTTGCTTAGCTTTTAACACTTACTGGATCCAAGGATTAGAGAGGTCTGGCATCCAACAATATATCGGTTGGCCTACCATGCATCCAAAAGTGATGCATTGCAGATTATGAGTGTGAAAACATGCTTGGAGGACTTTGGAGGACTGAGGGTTCTGAAAAGAATACCGAGTTGGATAAGAACTTGCCAGATGGCACCTCTCCTCCTCCCCACCCCCCACTCCGCCAATTTAGAAATCAAGACCCTATGTATTCCCACGCCTAAATACGGGATCACTTCCAGTTAAAGCGTTTTGTTTCCTACAGTGGATGAGACTTAATGTTAATCGGATAAGAAACAGATCCACATTCTTGGGGTAGGGAGGTGGGTGGGACAATGTTTGTATTCCCTTAAGAGCGGCCCACAGTTTCCTAACTTAATTTTGTATTTCATTTGTGTGATTGTGTGTATGTGCACACACATATATGTGCCAAAACACATAAGCCAGGAAAAAACGTTTATGGTTCCCAGAAGTACTGTAAAAGGCATCCCATGTTTTACCACATGACAAGACTGTTTAATTCGGCGCTTGTTATTTCCTACAAAACTCAAGGGTGTTTTTTGATGTTTAGCATTAGAACAAGTGACTCTAACTGGGGCGGGAGAAGAGTTGCAAAATGCAGAGGCATAAGAGGAGTCCAGCTGGATCAGACCAAAGACCCATCTTGTCCAATATGCTGTTCTCACAGTGGCCAACCAGATGCCCATGAGAAGGCTGCAAGCAGGCAATGAGTGCCCAGAAACTAGTATTCAGAGGCAATGAGATGGACCTTAACAGAACTAGAATATGGTGGTAGCAACATGTTGAAAGAAGTTAGGGACAAGAAGCTATGCACTGGTTGAGAAATAATGGCTTGGAAACAGGGGGTGATAAACAAAGGTGAGGAAACCCAACTCCTTTTGTATTTTCACAAGATCCACAACCTGGATCTCCCATGGTTTTTGCTGAACTAATTAGCAGCATTTGTATTTGTCCCCACCACTCCAATCAATACCAGCTTGAGGAGGCAGGCAATTTAGGACACGAAGAGTAGGGTCAAACACCTTCTGCCAACGTGTCAAAGCAAGTTCCCAAGAGCTTGTAAATATTCCAACAGAAAGGACCACCCTGTTTGTCCCTACTCAGACCCATGTTGAATATTGCCACTACCATGCATGCAGAGGGGAAACAATTAAAAGAAACAAAAATGCTTAACACCCTGGCGTGATGCCTGAGGTGTGACATTTTTTGTTGTTTCTTTGTTGTCCGATTTTCTTTGAGATTACTATTGATGAGCCAAGCAAAATGAGAGAACAGTAACTTCGTCAAAATGACTCCCACACAAGAATTCACTGGCAGACACAATTCTGAATGTAAACAACACTGTACAAAAGTGAATGGAAATAAGAGCTCTGAATATTAATGGAGCCCAAAAGCATCCCAAACAATGCTTGCTTGTTTCGGTGGTCGTATAACACCTTTCAAAGCTAAAGGCCTCTCAAGGCTGCTCACAATCAGCATCAAAACCAATTAAACATGTAAAACTTGTAAAATTCTAAACTAAGCCAAGCACAGCATAAAAACCACACACGAGTTCAGCCAAGCTGTCCCAATAAAACAGATTAAATAATTTAATGTGATTTAAAAGAGAGAAATGGCAACAATCTGAATTGTAATACAGCACCCAACAGCTAATTGAATGAAAAGCAATTTTCCCCCCAAATGCAAATTTATAGGCAGAGAGGAAAGGAGTGAAGCGCACCTCCTTTAGCCAGGGAATCACCACAGAAAAGGCTCCTTTAAAAAACAAACAGACCCAAAACCTTGTTGATGTGTGAGCTGGGCCTCTGTGGCAAGTTCATGGTACAAGTGTTCCTTCATATAGGTAAATGTAAAGAACCCCTGGACAGTTAAGTCCCGTCAAAGGCGACTATGGGGTTGTGGCGCTCATCTCGCTTCAAGCCGAGGGAGCTGGTGTTTGTCCACAGACAGCTTTCTGGGTCATGTGGCCAGCATGACTAAACTGCTTCTGGCGCAACTGAACACCAGAGCACACAGAAACGCAATTTACCTTCCCACTGCAGTGGTACCTATTTATCTACTTCCACTGGTGTGCTTTCGAACTGCTAGGTTGGCAGAAGCTGAGACAGAGCAATGGGAGCTCACCCCGTTGCATGGATTCGAACTGCTGACCTTACGATCAGCAAGCCCAAGAGGCTCCATGGTTTAGACCACAGCGCCACATGCTCCCCTGTTCCTTCATATAACGTGGCCTGAAGCCATTTTGGTTTTTGAAGGTTTCAAACCAACATTTTAAATTGGGCCCAGTAGCAACGAGGCAGCAAATGAAGCTGATATAATATTGGCTTTAAAAGGTAAAGGTAAAGGACCCCTGACAGTTAAGTCCAGTCGCGAACGACTCTGGGGTTGCGGCGCTCATCTCGCTTTACTGGCCGAGGGAGCTGACGTTTGTCTGCAGACAGTTTTTCCGGGTCATGTGGCCAGCATGACTAAGCCGCTTCTGGCGAAACCAGAGAAGCGCAGAAATGCCGTTGACCTTCCTGCTGGAGCAGTACCTATTTATCTACTTGCACTTTGATGTGCTTTCGAACTGCTAGGTTGGCAGGAGCTGGGACAGAGCAACGGGAGCTCACCCCATCACTGGGATTCGAACTGCCAACCTTCCAATCAGCAAGCCCTAGGCTCAGTGGTTTAGACCGCAGCGCCACCCGTGTCCCTAATATTGGCTTAATGTCTTCCAATAACAAGCCCCAACAAACATTCAGCAGTCAGCTGGGTGTTAGTGTTTGGGAAGCGCTAAAGAGGGGAGCTTGCATGCACCCTGCCAATCAGCTGATTTCCAGTGCCTGCAAAACCCCTTTCATCCAAGTCCTGCCTTTAGCAGACTGTATTGCAGTTGGACATCGCTTGACCAAAACAGCCTTGTGGGCCCCGTTTGTTCTGTGAGCCAGAGGTTCCCCACCCCTGCTCACAGGGTTTAGCAGTAGCGTAACTGATGTGGTGTGGGCCTTGGCACGTGCCCAATGACGCCAACCCCTGACACCAGCCTTGGCCTTGGAAAAGTGGCCATTCCTGGGAGCTCCCCTATTTGCTACAGGCTTCCCACTTGCACTTAAAGCAGGATCAGTTGACCCTCACACATAAACTTCTTTAGGGGTTCCAAAATGTGTGGCCCTCCCTTTCCTTCTTCAGCACCCATAGATTTTCTTGCTTGAAAGAGGGGTGGACATTCCAGTTGGAAAGAGCCATTACCTCACTTTGCTGCCCTTATCTTAGATATGTGCTTGGTCAGCAAAGGTCAAGCACGCCATTCTGGAGAACTTCCAGCTGCACACTTGGAAACCTTCCACTTTGAAGTGGTTGCATCTTCTGCTCATTTTTATACACCTGAGGATTGTAGCTTTTCAGGTTTCTTGGTGTTCATATAATTTCGAACACATAGAACGACACATGCTTTGTCTTTTCCCACAGTGAATTTTACCTGCACTGTCTTTCCATTAATGGTTTTCGATACTAATCAGGGGTAGCTTTTGTGCAAGAGGACGAGGTAATTTGTTTCCTTAACTTGGCTAGGATGGCTAAGTAAGGAGTTTATGAGCACAAAGAAATGGCATTTGTGTAAAATGATTAACTCTGATTACACTTCCTAGTTAAGAAGTAAATGCTGCATTACTTTGAAGAACACTTCTTTTGATCTTCTGAGCAGACAATCATCTCTCCAATCTCTTAATCAATGTCATGACTAAAGAGTTATTTTCTAATTTCAAAATCTTGTTATGTAAAGTAGGCGCAGTCTGCCCACTTGACATTCAGTATGGAACAACTGACATTTAATTGGAAGGAAGATCTTTTCATTTCCTGGATGGGAGTAAAGTGGACTAAGAATGTGGCATTTATTGATGGTCTTTAGGGTTTTTTATGAGAGAAGCACTCAGCTTTGTAGAATTTTGGACTGAAAAGTAAGCACTCAATAATATTAAATATGCTTACACTATACAATTAAACCTGCCCACTCAGAATAATATATGTGCTTGTAAAAAAAAAGAGGGAACAAGCCTTGGTGCTGTACCAAATCTACAAAAGAGTGTTACACTTCTATATTCTGTATTTCCTTTTGATTATTATATAGGCTATCACAACAAAACTATATTGTTAAGCCTATATTTATGAAGAATGAGAAGTGATGTTGCTTAGTAGAATAGCATCTGTTTGGGGTGCAGAAGGTTCCAAATACAATCCCTGGCATCTCTATGAAGGCCTGGGAAAGACCCCTGGACTATAACTTTGGAGAGCTCCTTCCAGTCCGTGTACTGCAGACCATACTGAGCTGGATGGACCTATGGTCTGCCTCAGGATAAGGCAGCTTTCTATCTTCCTATGCAAGGTTGTCAGTGAAAAAAACATCAGTTTTGTCCACAGGTATACATTTGAGAAAAGACAGCAGGAAAAGAAAACCCCACCCTTGTGGAAATTTGACGCCAATGGCAAAATACATAATAGTTTTAAGGGCCAATTTACATAATTGTTTCAGCCTGTTGTGTTGGCTGAGAGTCACATGGCTGCCTAAATCCATAGCTGTGCAGCAAAAGGTCAGCATTGGGTGAGTGAGGTTGGACACGAAAGCACACCTGTGTGTGAGTAACCCACTGCACACAGCAGGATTTGCTTCAGAATAAACATGCATAGGCTTGCACGGTGTAAGAACAATGCAGCTGGCTGGAACAGTTGTGTGAACTGGCTCTCAGTTCCAACAGTCTACTGAGTCAACTTTTTATAATCTTTTCACAGCTATGATTGCTTCTGAGTTGCAAAGGAATTCATGTAACACGGTTGACATTTATATATTTGTATGCAATACATTTTATGATTTTTCTGTGTCTCTCCTGTATAGTCTTAAATAAATTTCATTTGAAATATCTGCAGGTACATATCTGCCAGTCAGCCACTGCTGCTGCTTTATGACATGTTTCTGCCCTTGTCAAGTCAGCATTTATTTGCATCACTCACTTATCTTGACCTTGGAATGTAACACACTACTCTTGAAATTGTTTCCTCATTTGAAAAAGGCAGAGGAAGATGAAATATGTCAATGGCAAACAAGCAGCAATATAATATGCTAGAGCTGGCAAGACAGGAATGGGTAACATGCTACTGATAAAAAGCACTGGAAAACATGATTTATTTCGGGGGTGGCAGTGGGGGACAATTTACCTAGCAGCTTTTGATAAATGCTATGGTTATACCCTTAAATCATCCATTCTTTTGGATGCTCATTCGACATACCACCCACCCAAATCCAACTGTTTTAAAGTTTTGTTCTCTCTTTTTGCTTTGTGTTAAGAAGAGCCTGTTGGGTCAGGTGAATGGTCCGTGTAGTCTGTTATTCTGTCCTCAAGATTGGCCAACCAGATGCCTATGGGAAGCCTGCAAGCCGTATCTGTGCACAAGAGTGCTCTTCCCTCCTGTGGTTTCCAGCAACAGCAGTGGAGGTGGAACAAAGCTACCAGGGTGAGTAGCTGCTGATAGCCTTACCCTCTGTTAATTTGTCTAATCCTCTATTGAAGCCATCCATATTCCACTTGTCACTTCCCAATTGGTCCTGATATGTATTCTCAGTTGAAAACAGGGCAAGGAAATCTTCAAACTGTTTGGGAAATACAGCACTTTTCCTTCTGGAGGAGCAATTTTCCTTGGGACTACAGCAGAAAGGGAAAGAGTTACACCCTTCCCCCATGTACCATGATATGAATCCATGGTATGAATTCTTAAAGCAGCCTCTGCCAACCTGGCACTTTCCAGATGTTTTGGACTACAAGTCTCATGAGTCCAAATGCAGTTCAAAACATCTCAAAGGCATTTGGTTGGCAAAGACTGCTTTAAAGCAAGCAAGCAAACAAGCAAGCAAGCAAGCAAGCAAGCAAACAACAACAAAACCAAACCCATGTTAAATTTGATCACAGATTTAACACCATGTTTAATTTGGCCCTTATTCTGATCCTTTTTCAACAGCTGAAAGGTGTTTCCTATTCACATATTCCTCCTATTGCTCTCATTGTTTTTGAAATATGACTTCTGGCTCTAGAATGCACCATTAGGCTTGCCCATTTTATCTTTTGGTTACAGCAGATGCAATCCTTGTGTCGCAATCTTTGGCTTCTAAATAAATTCAACAGCCTCATTGATGAAGACATTCATTAATTATACTAAGCTAAAAGTTTCTTGTCATTTGTGCATATTGGTGTTCTGCTTCTGTGAGACACTTAGATCATTGGAGACAATACTGCAGTTCCTCTTTTGAGGCACACATTGTAGTACCTGATAAGTTGTAGTTACTTGCTTCAGCTTTTCAAACAGCTTGTCCAATAAATATGAAGCTTATGTCCAGCATTGTTTTTTTTTCTTTTTAAAGTAGCTTGGATGGTATGAGCCAAGTCTGACATGAATTTCCCAACCAACGTTACTATTAAAAGTGCTTTGGTCAACTTACATTCAAACCATAAACATAAGTAAAACAAAGATGAAAACTGCTTATCTTTTGGAGGGAACATATTTGAGATAGATGGAATTCTGACAGCATCTATCAGTACATCTTTTCAGTCAGTTTTTCCCCTAAATATGTGATTTCCTGCATTCTACATTTGCATTTCTGATTATTCAGCGAAGACCTGCTGCTCTGGTCATTCCAGAGCTGTTTGTAGCCTTTGGTCATGTTCCTCCAACATTTTTACCCAAATAAATACTGCACCAATATAAACCTTAATGTCTTCAAAAATCTGCTGCTCTTTCCAGTGAAAAATACTTATTAACAGTGCTCCCCCCCCTAAAAATATGTTTAGGGGTAGTCTCATTTTGACTCAAGAAAATAACCATTTTATAGTTCAAATCGGGGAAAATAAATACAGTAAATGGACAAAAGAACAAAGATTCACAAAACGTTTAGGGGTATGCATACCTCTGCGTACCCCCAGAAAGAAAGTACTGATTTTTTAAACAGTGAGAAGAACGATAAGAATTATCCAAATGTGAATAAGGTAGAGAAGATCATATGCTGGTGATGTCACCAGAAACAAAATAGCAGCAGAGTCCTCAGGTAAGGAGGTGAGACATTCTAGTGATATGGCTCATCCTCTGCTAATGCTACAAATTTGGCTCATCCTCCGCCAATGCTACAGCAAACATTGAAACCACACACTCCCAAAAAAGAAAGAAAGGAGAGTAGTTTAAAGGACCACCCACATCCCTGAAAATCACACTTTGGTTGTAGCTTCAAACAAGCCCCCCAAATAGTTGATTATTTTCACAATAGTAATAAAGATGGATGAATAACTTGTAAAGCATGGGTTACAAAATGATGATGGCACTGTGTGGATTTCCTCTTCCAAATAAAATGCTGATGACTGAGGCATGGCGATTACACACTTAACCTCCACCCTATTGTTGGAATCAACTACTGAATGCTGATGTTAATCAAAAAGACAATCTGCAGATGTAATTTCTCCCAAGGAGGGTATTAAAAGTTCACACAAGTGCTCATCTACTGGAATTTGCAGCAATCAAGTAGATACATCTGGTGCCGAGAAATATTTATCAGTGGCCATCATTGCCAACAATGTGGACTAGGGAAAATGTTACAGTTTTAATACATTTGTTCAATTGGTCCACATACCAGTGCTGAGACAGGCTAGGGACAAAAGTGTGTGAAGCAATGAATGTAAATTCTACTTTGTACACTAGTCTAGTTTCTGCACACGTCCATAATATCCCTCTCTAGCCTTCACCCAGGCCAGCAGAAGGATTTATCAGAGTTCAAGGACACAATCCAGCCAGACAAACATTGAGTGAAGCAAGGGAAGTGAGGGGTGTGCCTCAGGGTGACTCCTGAGGACCAGGCATGGAGACCTGGAGATCTCAGCCCTTAGCCCTGAAGTTACCCATCCCTGTTTAAGAGATCTTTATCAGGTCACTTCTTTCCTGGAATCAACAGTCGTAGCCTTTTTGCATCCCAGTTGAAATCTGCTAAACTAGTAAACACCAGAAACTCCAGATTAGACAGGTCATATTACAGTGTGCTACAGAATAGCTTAGCATTCTCCTAGCTCTGCTGGGTAGTATCAAGCCAGTCAGAACGAGTTCTGTATTGTCCTTTGGAAGCTGAGACAGTCGCCCTTCCTCTCTGTTTGCATGGAAGCTGGTCAGCAGGAGGCCCGGCAGCTGCCTCGGCTGCTCCTTTCTCCGCCTCTCTTGGATGTGAAAGCATGTGGTTTGACTTCCAACTCAATTAATTAGCGAGTGGGCCATGATGGAGAGCTATGGAAGCATTGCATTAAGATGGCTTTGGCACACACATTGGCTGAGGGAGTTTTTATTCTTTTGTTTCCTGCTAGTTGAAAAGGCTTGGAAGAGAGCTATATTCATAGTGGCCTCCTGCATTTCTTCACCGGTTTTCATTTGCTCGCCTCTTTCCTCCATATTGTCCCATTCTGAAATTAGCCTTTGGATATACCAAGCCTTGAGGTCTGGCACAAACTATTCCAAAAGTAGCACTTTTCTAAATTAAATCCTAGCAGCACTTTGGGAATAGCACATATTGGAATTGGCAGTCCAAGCACTCCTTGGAACCAGTACACTTAGAACTACTGACTATGGCTAATTGGCCTCCTAAATCCCCAGCATAAATGGCCTGATCATACAAATGTGCTAACTAATTCCAATAAAGCTCATCAGTTCTCAGTGCGTCTGTAAATCAAATTGCCTGCTTGGATTTACTTGTAAAGAGATTGATTTTACTGAATCCACAAAAGACAAGTGTTGCCTTTTTATATGACACTCACAAACTTTCCTTCTCCTTGTTTGTGCAAATTAGGACTCAAAGTTTGACTTGATTATTCAATATGATTAAAAGACTATGTTGCTTATCTGAAAAGTGTGCTAGTTAACTGGACAAGCCTTGTGGAACAGATTCTTGTCATACCACCAAAAAGGAAGAAAAAGAACCCTTGCTTCAGCCCTTAAATGTACCTCAGCCATAACAGGAACAACACCATTGATTTCCATTGATAGACATTTTCAACCAGCTGTGATTTTTTATTATTATTCAATCCAAATTGGCATGCTAGCTTGGTTAAAATAATGTATTAAGAATACTAGCTGATGGGAAGAATGGTCTCCATAGTCATACCTGTGTTATCTATCTCAAGGCATTTCCACACTCTCTAAAATAAAAATGAATTCCATAGCTCTCTTCTTGCACCAGCTAACTAAACTCTAGTATTAACAGTGAGTTGCACATAAAATGGACTCTGTGTGTGTGTGCGCGCGTGCAAAACCAGGCAGTGATGGGGAAAGCTGCCTAATTTTAAAAGTGACAACTTTGGGCAGCAAAATTTCACTGCAAATTCTTCCTCTGCAACCCATCTTGAATTCTAGCCAGAGATGCAAAGAATCTTCCTTTGCAACCACAGCTTGAACCATGCCTGTAAAGGAAGATGGATTCTTTGCACCCCCAGCTTGAGCTGCAAAACGCTGGGCTGCAAAAAAAAAAAAAACCCTTTTTTGTGCAAGCCACAGTTGCAAAGGAATGAAGTTCTATCAGCTGAGTCCATGGTGACATCAGATGATTGGCAAGTGGGTACCCCTGCCCACCTGCCAAGGTAGCCCACAGTGGGGGAGGGGGTGGGGGAGAATAAGTCCAGGAGCTGTCCCACTGGCTGTATCCATCTCTTCACCCTGATATAAGCCAATCCAAACCATTGTGCCTTTTTGCTCAGAGGAAAGGACCAGGGCTTTTGGAGGGTTAGTGAACAACAGCAGTATCGGGAGCAAAGTTAACCCTTGCTAAGAGAATCAGGCAAGGAAAGAGGAGAGCGATATGAACTCTAGTCATTGCTATTTGTGTTTCTGCTGGGGAAGGGCACCTACTGCCCTTTTCTGGAGGTTAATACAGGAAACAAGAGGCTGGATTGTGTGTTGCGTTTATGAAGGAGGGAATGTACGAATGTGCTGCCCTGGGCAAAAGGTGAGAACTGAACCCTCAAGCAGGGGAGAGAGGCCAATAAGGAAGGTAATACATTCAAGATTAGAGTAGTGTTCACTATCACTTTTGTACTTTCTTTTATGCCACATTCAGCTGCAGGCAACTTGAGCACTTCAGGAAGAGGGAATACACAGGTACAGGAGGTCATTTTATGACGTCTGCAGGTGGCATACTAAAACATTATACGCACAGTATGTTATACAGCATTCCTTCTTAAATATCACTAAGAAAATTAGCTATCTCCACCTTAAAGCAGTGCTTATATCTATTACACCCGCTTGCTTGTTGAATTTACATACTCTCTCTCTTTCTCTCTCTCATACTCATTTCCCCCTTCCTCATTTTGATCTGTTGCACAGCTCAGTTTCGGTCCATGTTCACTGTTGACCTCAAAATTTATTAAAGTGCACACATATATCTTTTCATTCATTTCTCTTCATAACCTTGAAAGGGGCGGGGGAACAGACACCCTCAGCCAGCACCTGTAACCCAGATGTTCTCAAGGGATTCCTCCATTAACTTGGACATTTGAGAGTAATTTTTAACTTAACGAGGTACAAAGTTCACAGAAAGTTTGCTTTAAGAATATTTAGCTCTTCGTTCATGCCCAATTGTGGTGTTTGTGTGTGTGTGTGTTTATTCACAGAACTTAATTAAGCCTTAATTTAGAGTGGCTCTGCCTCGTCCTATGTAGAGGAGAGTCCCCAGTTTGAAGGGTCCTCTGGTCCTGATAAAAAACCATAAGAAGAAAGGGCAGGTGAGCCTTGAAGCTGCCCATCAACAGCTAAAACCTGAAAAGCAGATTGAAAACAGGTATGTGGCTCACATTGTCAAAAACTGTCTTATCTGATATGGTGTATTTCTATTTATATTGTAGTGACTGTTTTTAATTTCTTTGAAGAAAATTGGGACATCCTATTCAATAAATAAATAAATAAATAAATAAATGTTATTATTTATACCCCATCTATCTGACTGGGTTGCCCTAGCTACTCTTGGCAGCTTACAACATATATAAAAACATAATAAAACATCAGTCATTAAAAACTTCCCTATACAGGGCTGCCTTTAGATGTCTTCTAAAGGCTGTATAGTTACTTATCTCCTTGCCTCAGGGGCCACATAACAATAGGTTGTAAATTACATACCTCAATAAACAGAACTACAATGAACACATGCAAATGTGATATAAAACTGTGTCTTTTATTGCTATGTGCAGGAATGCCCACTCCCAATAAAGTCCCTCCTTTCTGTCTGTTGCTGCGGTAAAAGAGCAGAGAAAGCTTCTCTGTGGAGCTTGCACAGTCTATCTTGAATCCAAAGAGCTCCTCCTCTTTTACCTCCAACCAGACTGATGCTGGCTTGGCAAGCAAAAGAGGAGTGGAGCTTGAATTCACGTCTCCTCTGTCGTAGTCAGTGAACTATTGATAAGTGCTCCTGTACCTATGGATATACAATTTGTTGGGTGTGCTGGTCCTTTTGTTCCTCGGAAAAAAGGCTGGTCTGCTCACTTTCTGGGTCTCAAACCCAGTGAGGTCTGCATATTCCCACTTGGCCAACAAGTGCATGTTCTCAGTTCACACAGTCACACTTGGCCTCCTGCCAAGACAGCAAGTTTGGAAGCTGTGTTCTATCTCCAGTGCTTCCCCCCCCCGAGGGTACTCGATGGTATGCAGTACTGGCACCTCCCCCTGCAAATGTTAAAAGTGTGGCACTTACTGCAACAACTCAACAACTTCATGGTGAGTACCGGCACCTTTTTCTTTTCTTTTCTAAATATAAAACACTGGTTGTCTCCTTCCCTCCCTTTGTGTTGTGCAGTCAGACGGGTGCTGCTTGTGGGAAGTAATCCACTGAGAGCAGTCAAGTACAACATTCCTTGTTTTCCTAGAGTGGACATGCAAGGGAATGTTTGGTCCAGCCAGTCGAAACTTCCTGTTCCTCCTGGCCTGGAGCATCCTTCCTTGCATGTGACTAGTGGGTGGGCATGACCTTTCCAGAACTGGTAAAAGGACAAGGCATGCTGCCACTCTCTCTCCTTTTCCCATCTTCTTTTTGTCCTGTGAACTTCCTGGAACAAACTGCTGGCTGCCAGCCAAGCAGTCCCCTAGGTCATCTCACTTATGGGATAAACCTGTTAGTATAAGTTTGTAACTTTAAGCCTAAAGCCTGCCTTCAGGGATCACACTGTGCTCTGCCTGATTGTGAGTAAACTTTCTTTTTATTGCTTATGAATAAGACTGTGGTGTCTTTATTCTTTTAGGAGGGATTTAAAAGGGGA
Organism: Lacerta viridis; assembly: GCA_900245905.1. Taxonomy (NCBI): domain Eukaryota; kingdom Metazoa; phylum Chordata; class Lepidosauria; order Squamata; family Lacertidae; genus Lacerta; species Lacerta viridis. The sequence goes on from OFHU01002989.1 coordinate 35,317, forward strand.
TCTTACCAGGAACATACAATTAAGTCTGAGGGAGATCGAATTGCATAATAGTAAGAGGTTCTAACGAGCTTGCAACCAGATTTCTGCTGTGTGTGAGAAGGGGAATGTAAACTCTGCTAAGTAATGGAACTTGCTAGCGCAAGTTAGGAAGGATATTGATAAACAATATATCCTTTCCTATCACCCTAAACATTTCCACACTGCTGTGTAGTCTGCAGGGATCCATGGTAAAAGGGGATTCAAACCACTACGTGTAGGACTTTCTGGCAACTCCCAGTGCTGACGTGGACATGGACACACACACAGTGGAAGAGAGTCTATTGTTGCCATGCCACTGGTCGCATGCTGTGCATGGGATGGGGTGGGAAGATGTTCGGAGGCCATGCTTTCCTCTTCGCTCTTGAACTCAATGCAGCTCATGCTTGTTGGCAGCCTATGGTGTTGCGAGGGACACCAGAGGCACAGCTGGAGTGTGCGTACTCCATTCTGTGGTTGGACTTCTCCACGACACTTTCCCCATTCCCATTTCTGTGCAGTGAATGTATAAAGGGAGGTGCATATCACACCACCGCTAGATCGCTATAAGTGTCCCCTTCCCACTTCAGGAGTATAGAGTTGGTCTTCCAAGGAAGGCTTTACAATCATCTTCTTTTGAAATCAACAGGACTTGAAAGTTCTGATCTTTGGGCAAAAGATGTTGGACATAATATTATGATGGATGACTGGGAGAAGTTGTGGAAGGAAGGTATTAAATTTACTGCTTGTAATGTATTAAGAGAAAATATTATGAAAATGATATATAGATGGTATTTGACACCAGTGAAGTTAGCTAAGATATATCATGTTACAGTAATATGTGTTGGAAATGTAAAACTATGGAAGGTACCTTTTATCATATGTGGTGGACATGCCCAAAGGTTAAGGCTTTCTGGGAGAAGATTTATAATGAACTTAAGAAAGTAATGAAAATTAAAATTTTAGTAAGAAACCAATAAGAAACCAGAGGCCTTCCTTTTGAGCATGACCAATTGTGAGATACCCAGTCAGGATAGAGTGTTTTTTATGTATGCCACAACAGCTGCTAGAATTTTACTTGCAAGAAACTGGAAAGGTGAAGAGCTCCCGACAGTGGAAGAATGGCAGATGAAGCTGATGGACTTTATGGAACTCGCTGAACTGACCGCGAGACTCCGAGACCAGAGGGAGGAGAAGGTGCAACAAGATTGGAAGAAATTTAAGGACTATTTAAAAAATCGTGAAAAGCTAGACATTTGATGCAGAACCGGATTGTTTAATTGGTTTTAGCTAGTTGATGTTAGATGAAAATATTATACAAGAAGTAATGTTATGAACGGTTTAGAAATATCTAGAAATGCTTAAGGTTATATATGCTTAAGGTTATATATGCTTAAGGTTATATATGATTAGTTAGTATTTTAAAGTTTATCAAGAATAATGGTGAATGTTAAGAAAATAGTTACAAAGTTACCAAAGTATATTAGTACTGAACGCAGTTGAGAGAACGGGGGAAGTCCCCCAAAGAAGATAGAAACTAGAATTAAACAATGATTTTATAATGTTCCTGTTAGGTATGTATAAGTTTTCTTTTGTCATTTTTTTATATTGTTTTAATATGTTTGATGTGTTTTCTTTTTTATTATTGGTTAATTGTCATTGTTTTATCTGTTTGATATATCTGTTGTTTATTGTAGAAAATAAAAAAAAAATTATATATATATAAAAAAGAAAGTTCTGATCTTTGGCTGCATCATAACTTAATGTGTGTAGCATTGCATTCCAAAATAAATAAGTAGCTGAACTAATAGTTGTACTTAATTTAGAAAGGAGATGCTTTGCTTTATTTGTAGTCAGCAAGTGAGTTATATTGCAGGTTTGGCTGTACTTTGAGACAGTCTACCACTGAAAAGGAGTTTTTTTTTATTTTAAAAAAACCCCAACAACAACATATATTTTTCATTTATTAATAACTTCCCCAGAGGCATCCTGAAGCAATTTGCAATATAATAACACATAGAAAACAGTTACATATATAAAGCAGTTAAAACAATTGCTTATATGGTATCTTTTATTTAAAAAGTAAATATATAATATATTTTAATAAAATAAAAATAAAAAACCCAAACAAATAGATGTTAATAAGAAGCTGAAGCACTTAAGTTTTTTTTTTTTGGAGAACTGGAAATACAGTTTGGGAAAAATAATAAATGATTATAAATAAATAAAGTTTGATGTGAAAACAGACTGATGAAGGGCCTAACGTTTAAATTACTGATGTACTGAAAATTTATCTCACTTCCCCCACCACCCTACGCTCTCCATAAATTAATGAGAAAATTGGTTCAAAGGCCCATGTAGTTCATAATTGTGTTCTCACAGCTGTCAATCAGATGTCTATGGGAATTCTGCAAGCAGGACCTGAGTGCAACATCGCTCTCTTCACTTGTGATCCCTGTCAGTGCTGTCTTGTCCATGAGGTAGACTGAGGCAGCCGCCTCCGGCAGTGGATTCTCAGGGGTGGCTCCTCACCCACCCACAACCCTGCCACTGCCAGAGAAGTGGGGAGAAGTGGTGGCGGCTTCCAGTGAGGTCCTGCATGATTTTGTGAAGATCTTGCCAGAAGCCACTGCTGCCACTGCGTCTCCTTGCTTCTCTGGCACCGCCAGGAGTGCTGCTTGCCCCCTGCCACTGAAGAAGCAAGGAAAAACAGCTGCAGTGGGGATTTGGTGAGATCTCATGGGGCTCTCACATCTTCCCACGTCTCCAGCCATGGAAGGCCAGGGTAGGGGCACCTGCAGTGGTGTCAGAGAAGCAAGAAGTAGTAGTGGCGGCATCTGCTGTGATCTCTTGAGAGCCGTATGAGATCTCACCAGAAACCACTTATGCAGCTCCTCTCCTCTCTTATCTAGTGGTAGGGGTGGGTGCCAACCATGAAGGCACTGCAGAAGCAAGGAGAAGCAGCAACAGTAGCAGCTTCTGGTGAAATCTTGCCAGAACCCAGAGGCCACGACACAACCTCAGTGTCAAGGCTTTGGTGGGAGGACACCTTCAAAATACGATGTGCAGCCCCTGTTCCCAGCAACTGGCATATGGAAGCCAATACCGGAGGGTAGTATACAGTCATAGTGTCTAATAATTGACATCGTCATCTTCCCTTGGATTTGTCCAAAAAATCCTTTAAAAGCTAGCCAAGTGTCCATATTTCCCTTTTCTCCTAAATCATTTCAGCCTGCTCTTCCTTATGCAAGATTAATTGGAATTGGATGTTCGTCTTGGAGTCATATTCCTGCGTGATTATAGCAACATTAAAACATGCCGTCTTGGACTGATCTTGAATCAAGTATGCGACACCGCAATTGACAGTTCAAGTCAAGCTTTAATTAAGAATGAAAAATAAGGTCAGTGTGATGTTCTTGAGCATCTGCTTGATGACAATGAGCAAGTCACAGAAGTGGTTTTCAGGGCAGTAGCAATACGCTGAATGACTAGAATAATGAGATGTTTTCTGCCCTGGAAATGCTGCAACTTTAACCATCCTAAAGTTAAATATACCAAAAATCATGGCCATTATCTTGGTTGAAGGATTCCACATGAAACTGTGCATCTTATTTCTGACAAAAATCAAGAACATAAGATCCGAAGAAGAACTTTGCGAATCAGGCCAAGGCCCATCTAGTCCAGCATCCTATTCACAGTGGCCAACTGAATGCTCTGTTGACACCACCTCCAGTACTTCCTTTCCTAGCCTTCCTATAGAGTTTATACCCAGAAATGACCATGTCTTACGAGTTCTCTCCACTCCACCATGTTTCCATTATGCAATGTCTGGCAGTGGATAACTGAAAAATGTTGAAAGCAAATATCTCCTTTGCAACACATTTCTAATGTAAACTTTATACCATGCAGTAGCCAAAAGGATGTTCATCAAAGATTTCTCTTTCTCTCTTTTTGCCCCTCTAATAATTAATCCCGCTGTGGATCAACATCCCTGATAGTCATTCAGGGCATTTTTCTCTTCTTATATAAGCACTTGGCCCTTGTTCTTTGTCCGACGCTGTTGACAAATGAAGTGAAAAAGCTGTTGCAGGCATTTTGTGACACTGGAGAACGAACACTACCTCTCATAGTTTATGATGGCTTGAGATCAGCATTGGTCTGATGCCGAAGAATTCCGACTTCCTCTCGAAAGCACATTCGGCACAGTGGGACACATTTGTCTGGACGTGCGAGATATATATAAATGGCCCCCGCACTTTATTTGCCCTTGAAATTTGCTGCGATTCCTGTCATTTCAAGCAGCCTACGCCCACACAACTATGGCTACTCGGTCTCCGTCTGGACTGGAATCTTTCAGGAGTAATTGAGCTGGTATGCCATCTTTTGTTGATAATTGGAAAGTTTTTGGATCCGGCACAAGAAGTTAAAATTCCCTTTGCACAGCCATATGTTTAAGAAGTTCTTGCAACAGCAATTTTCAGGTCATTTGTCGAGCAGGAATTCGAGAAGAAACATATGCCTCCCGCTTGCGTCTTGCCTTACTATTCTTAAGAGTATTATTTCATAAACAGAGAAAGGAGGTCATTAGCTGGCAAATTATTCGCAGGATCTAGCTGGAAAAGAACCACATACACTCAAGGATTACTGGAGAGTGGGGGAAAGAACTGACTTTATTTTATTAGGCTACGTTTAGAAATGAACAAGCTCGGGTGAATTTCTTTCTCAGCAGTAAGGCAAACAGATGAATGCCGCAAAGCCATTTCCCCCTCTCTCACAGAAATGAGAAACTATGTAGGGAAATAATTGTGTGTGCATGATGCTTTGGATGAGGCCTGGAAAAACCACCAGCAGTAAAGGTGTGAATTATGAAGGTCAACAAGTTGGATGGTTCACAACAGGTTGGATAATACATGATAATAACTAGGGCAGGATCAAAAGCAGTTTTATATTTTCATGAATATTTAAAAAGAAAAGAAAAGGATGCCACCTTCTGCTGGTAACCTCCACACCATACATAAAAAGCACATTGAAAGCTTAAAGGAACTGTAGTTTGTGCAAACTGACAGGAACTGTAGGTGTCTGAGGGGTAAACTACAGTTCCCATGATGCTTTGAGGGAAGCCATGATGGTTAGGTAAAGGGACCCCTGACCATTAGGTCCATTGGAGGGGGGTGACAAATTATCAAGGAACAATTACTGCCCTACTAGGGCGGTTCATAAAAAACTTTTTTTAAAATGCCTGCTCCAAAGGTCTTATCTTACTATACTAGGGATTATATAGCTATATATGAAATTTCATGCATATCGGTTAATATCTTGACCCTCCTCCACCAAAATAGCTGTTTACTTGGCTGTTTTCCTATGTCGTGAAGGCTGAAATTTCAGTTCAGTGGAGCACTTACTGTTCCCAACCCTAACCCTGTGGAAAGCCATCTAATTAGACTTTAATTTGATTTTGAGATGTTTTTAGGAGGTAATTTAATTATTGTTTGATTTTATACCAATGTTATATATCTGATGTTAGCCACCCTGAGCCCGACTTTGGCTGGGGAGGGCTGGATATAAATAAAAGTTTTTATTATTATTATTCCTTTTTAAGAAAATATGAAATAACGTAAAACCATTTTTGCAGGGGGGGATCAATGGGAGGGGTTGACAAGAAATTTTCCGCACCGGGTACCACCTGACCTTCCTACGCCTCTGCTAGCGCTCCACCTGGCTTGTGATTCATTTGCCCTCATTGCCATTTAATCTGTTTTTATTCTACCACACCCCACATGAAACTGCTAATGCCATCAACGTTGGATGTGATGATGTCATGGATGCCCATTCACGGCAGCAGCAAACAAAGTCAGGCCAAGAATGTGGAAGGCAACTCTGAATGTAGTCCTGATGCTATGTTATGTATGCAGCGCTCTGTGTTTCCCTGAGCTTGCTGTGCGTTTTATTTCGATACACGATATCCAATCACGTAGCATTGTCAGGGTTTGGGCTACTGGCATTGGCTCTTAAGCTCTGGGTTACGATTTGCAGCTTGGGGCTTTAGACAGCCAATCACGTTGAGAGTGGGAGTGGCCCAGGCCTTCAGAGATACACATAAGCAGTTGCTTTGCCCCTGTTTGACTGTTCTGTTAGCCATCGGCTCAATAAAGTCTCTTGCTGTAATCGCTGCATCTCATCTCATAGAAACACACACACACACATCACCCTTTCTCCTTCCTGGCCCCACTGAAGCACCAATGTGGTTTGAGGAGCTGGAGACCAGCTGCACATTTGAGCCACAACAATCTCTCCTTTTTTGAAGGACCGTAAATTGATGTCAGGGACTGGGCAGAGGAGGAATTGTGAAGACGGCCTCCCCAGCTTGACCCTTCCAATGAGGAGGAGGGGAAAGACAGTTTAGATTTACAACAGGGGTTTGAGGGAGTTCACAACTCAGAGGCAGATGAGGGGGAAAATTGGGAAATAATGGGAGAGGAGGAAGAGGAGCACCAGGGGGGGACAGCTGACGGACACAGTGTCTTTAGAAAGCATTCCAGACCCCCTCTCCCAGAACCCTGTGAGCCTTGAAAGTAGTAGAGCAAAGAGCTCAAAGGCAGAGGGCACATAGCCTCTCTCTGCAAATACTGAATAAAAAAGCGGATGGTAAGAAACTTTTCCTTGTCTTTGTACGTTCCTGGGCAACCAGCCGGGAGTCACTGGCAGCAGTCTGACAATTGGGGAGTAAGCACATTGTACTTTGAAGAAACCCCTATCATGAGAACATAGCAAGTTGCTTTATCTCAAGTTGTTGGCCCATCATTAATATTGCCTACACTGAGTGCCAGCAGCTCTCAAGGGTTTCAGGTACAGGTTTCTTCCTGCCCCACCTGCATATGCTGAGGATTGAACCTGGGACCCTCTGCATGTAAAGCAGATCCTTTACCACTGAGCTAAAGCCCTTTCCAGTAGCAGCCTCTGTTTACATGTGTGTTTATTAGTGGACCCCACAAGAGATTTGCAAAACCACACAAATGTTCTTCGCCCTGTTATAAGGTCGTGGGAGGGATGGAGGAGCTAGATCATGTTGCAAAAGAAGCTTCAAAAACAACAACCGCAGTTTCTCAATCCAATTTGAAAAAGAATGTCCAGTATGTTTTGATTGATCCGTTCTATTATCACACATTTTATGAATACCTTTCTTAATCGGGAGTTTGAAACATCCAAGCCAAAAAAATTAAAATTAAAATGGCGGTATCCTAGAGGTGTTGAAAGACTTTTTTTCCAAATAGCTGGTATATTTTAACTTCTGACTCAAGGCTATGAGGCAGACAACGATAGCAGGTGGACAGTCTCATTTATCAGCTTCCTTTGGGTGCCCAAAATAACAGGCGAGAAATAAATCTAAAATAAATCATTAAATGCAACCATATTCCCAGTACCTGTATGAGCAAAATATTAGCTGGCCCAGCCCACTGAAATAGTGACAAGCTTCCTACTTGACATTCCTCCATTGCAGGGGGTTGGACAAGATGTCTCTCAGTGTCCCTCCCAACTCGACAGTTATATGGTTCTACGATTCTGCTCCTCTGTTACTTGGTTATTATTTAGAGCAATGCAAATAATTAAAGCTTGTATTAACCACTATTCATGGCAGTCTTAAAACACACACACACACACACACACACACACACAGAGAGAGAGAGAGAGAGAGAGAGCGCACTCCATGAATGTCTTGGTATCACACCATCCATTTAAAGCATATGTCCCTACTACAAACAATTCTAGGAATTTTAATTTAACCCTCACAGAGCTATAACTCTAAGCATCCTTGGTTCCGAGGATTCTTTGGGGAAAGTTATGAGCTTTAAATGTATGGTGTGCACTCAGCCTCAAATTTTATAAGTGGCTATATAGATTTAAAGCCCTGAGTCTTATAGCTTTCTTCACAGCTTGTGGTGGAGCCTCTGGGTTTATTTAGATTTAAAAAAAAACAAAAAAAACTTAGCATGCATATCACTCTTTGGATTATTCAAAGTAATTTGTTACCTCATGGAATCCTTACAACGGCCCTGTAAGGCAGGCCAGTTTTATTATCCCCTTGTTGGGATGTTCTTGGGGTGGGGTGGGGTGGGGGCTGAGGTTGGTTGGCTTTAAGCAACCTCGTGAATTCATCATGGAGGCAAAATTCCAAGCACAGATCTCTGAGTTTGCAGCTCAGGCTGTGCATATAAGCCCGCTCAAAGCACATTATTTCCCTCAAAGAATTCTGGGCGCTGCAGCTAGTTCAGGTTGGCTTATAATTTTACATGAAAGTGAGGAGGAATTAAAGAACCTCTTAATAAGGGTGAAAGAGGAGAGCACAAAATATGGTCTGAAGCTCAACATCAAAAAAAAACTAAGATCATGGCCACTGGTCCCATCACCTCCTGGCAAATAGAAGGGGAAGAAATGGAGGCAGTGAGAGATTTTACTTTATTGGGCCTCCATGATCACTACAGATGTGACAGCAGCAGCCGCGAAATTAAAAGATACCTGCTTCTTGGGAGAAAAACGATGACAAACCTAGACAGCATCTTAAAAAGCAGAGACATCACCTTGCTGACAAAGGTCCGTATAGTTAAAGCTATGGTTTTCCCAGTAGTGATGTATGGAAGTGAGAGCTGGACCATAAAGAAGGCTGATCGCCGAAGAATTGATGCTTTTGAATTATGGTGCTGGAGGAGACTCTGGAGAGCATGACTTCTGGCGCAAGGGGACACCATGACGGAAACCAGAGTGCATGGAAACGCCATTTACCGTATTTTTCGCTCCATAGGACGCTCCGGACCATAGGGCGCACCTCGTTTTCAGAGGAGGAAACCAGGGAAAAAATATTTTTCTGGTTTTCCTCCTCTAAAACCCATGGTTGTTTTTTTTTTGAGAATCAGCTCAAAGTTTTGCAGCTTTTTTTGCAAAGGGAAAAGCCCTGCTTTTTGAGGATCAGTTCAGATTTGTGCAGCTTTTGCAAAGGGGGAAAAGCATTGCTTACAAACCAGTACAAACCAGTACAGACCAGTAAGCACCAGCAGGTAATAGGAAGCAAGAGGAAAGCAAACCAGTACAAACCAGTAAGCACCAGTACAAACCAGTACAGTACAGACAGTAAGACCAGCACCAGTACAAACCAGTACGCACCAGCAAGTAATAGGAAGCAAGAGGAAAGTGAACCAGTACAAACCAGTACGCACCAGTACAAACCAGTACAGACCAGTACGCACCAGTATGCACCAGCAAGTAATAGGAAGCAAGAGGAAAGCAAACTAGTACAAACCAGTAAGCACCAGTACAAACCAGTATGCACCAGTACAGACCAGTAAGCACCAGCAGGTAATAGGAAGCAAGAGGAAAGCAAACCAGTACAAACCAGTAAGCACCAGTACAAACCAGTACAGACCAGTAAGCACCAGTACAAACCAGTACGCACCAGCAAGTAATAGGAAGCAAGAGGAAAGCAAACCAGTACAAACCAGTAAGCACCAGTACAAACCAGTATGCACCAGTACAGACCAGTAAGCACCAGCAGGTAATAGGAAGCAAGAGGAAAGCAAACCAGTACAAACCAGTAAGCACCAGTACAAACCAGTACAGACCAGTAAGCACCAGTACAAACCAGTACGCACCAGCAAGTAATAGGAAGCAAGAGGAAAGCGAACCAGTACAAACCAGTAAGCACCAGTACAAACCAGTACAGACCAGTAAGCACCAGTACAAACCAGTACGCACCAGCAAGTAATAGGAAGCAAGAGGAAAGCGAACCAGTACAAACCAGTAAGCACCAGTACAAACCAGTACGCACCATCAAGTAATAGGAAGTAAGAGGAAAGCGAACCAGTACAAACCAGTAAGCACCAGTACAAACCAGTACAGACCAGTAAGCACCAGTACAGACCAGTAAGCACCAGTACAAACCAGTACACACCAGCAAGTAATAGGAAGCAAGAGGAAAGCGAACCAGTACAAACCAGTAAGCACCAGTACAAACCAGTACAGTAATAGAAAGCAAAAGGAAAGCAAACCAGTACAAACCAGTAAGCACCAGTAGGTAATAGGAAGCAAGAAGAAAGCAAACCAGTAAGCACCAGCAAGTAATAGAAAGCAAGAGGAAAAGTAACAGCCCCAAATGGCTGAAAAACTCAATTTCCCAGGATCCTCAATTTCCCAGGATCCTACTGTGCAAGGGGCCTGGGCGGGGCAGGAAGGGAGCTAGCTCCTTATCTTATCTCCCTCCCCTCCTGATCTCCTGCAATCAGCTGTTGAGCGGGTTCTTTTCAACACTCTCTTTCCCTCTTGTTAGCCTTTAGCTCTTTCTAAAACAGAAAAAGCAGGATCTGCCTTTCCCCCCTGGGCAATTTGGCTCCAGGGACCATGCATTCGCTCCATAAGACGCACAGACATTTCCCCTTACTTTTTAGGAGGAAAAAAGTGCGTCTTATGGAGCGAAAAATACGGTACCTTCCCACCACAGCAGTACCTATTTATCTACTTGCACTGGCATGCTTTCGAACTGCTAGGTTAGCAGGAGCTGGGACAGAGCAATTGGAGCTCACTCCATCATGGGGATTTGAACCACCGGCCTTCTGATTGGCATCGCTCAGATTGCCATGTTACTAAAACACTCCTGGTTCAGTGCATGAGTGGGGAAGCATTAATCCCACAAAGTGAGAACTGAGAGTAGAAACTGGTCAGTTTCCAGGCAAAGCTTTGGGGTTTTCCCTTGCTAGTGAGACAGACGGTAAAATATGAAGAATCAATGCAGGTGGTGAAACTGACATGCAGCATCTCCAGAGTTTGCTTTCAGCCTCGTCTGTTTCAGCTGCAGTGCAAGTCCCCCTCTGAAAGGCTAAGGCTTGTGATCAGCGTCACAACAAGGAAATAAGCAGGGGTGGTGGTGGAAGGGACGTGTCAATCTGATGCAACAGGCTATATCCAATCAGGTGCCTGCAACAGAAGTGCATTTCAAAAAACAACTACAAAATCTTATGAAAGAGAATCAAAATTAATAAGGAGAATGAGATGGGAAGTGGGATGGGCTCAATAATTTGTGAAAAATGAACGAAGCAAGATGACAGAGCAAATTACATCTGAAAGCATGGGAAAGTGAGGAAGTTGCCTACTGTGTGCCTGGCAACTGTACATTAAATTTGTTTAAAATGCAATCAGTGTGAAAATATTTTAAAAGCCCTTTGGTGTGATCTGATCCCTACTTGATTAGCAATTGCAGTACTGCCTCCTGTCCATCTGGGGCAGTAGAGGAGCCTAAGCACAGCAGAGAAGCAGGCCAACACTGACTTCTTCTGGCATGCTGCTGTGGTAGCATAAGAGTAAAGTACAAAGCCTATCCTGAGACCTCCTAGAGTGCCACACAAGGCCCTTTAAATTTCAGTGTTTCAATCTTAGCTGGAGCGGATCTTTCAGAACTCAGCTCCCCTGCCAGCAAGAGGTCTTATTTCATGAATGGTGCCAGTGATTTATTTAGACATTTTCACTCTGCTTCTCTTTATAAATAAATTGAAAGTGGCGTACATAATTGCATACACATCAAAACGATACGTTCACCAATAAAAAACAACAGCAGCCACCCCAAAGTCACTGAAAACAGTATAATGTAATTAGGAACAGGTTAAAACAAGTTCAGAATCAGGGTGATAGAAACATTAAGCCGCAGTAACAACTGGATAGAATAAAGCGGTCTTAGCTAGTCACAAATATGAAGCTTGAAAGAGACGAAGCCAAGCCAGGAGGGGAATCTGTGGTCCTCCAGATGTTGCTGGGCTCTTGTGGAGGTCAGTGCCCATTGGAACTGGCAGGGCAGAAGGCAGGGAGGTCAGTAGTAGGTTGTGCCAGAGCAAACGATGAGCAGAGTCAACTAGTTCTGGTTCAGCCCTCCTCCCTGCTGAGTTCTGCAAGGGAGAATAAGGAGGAGGACCATGGCAACCCACTAAATTAGTTGCGAGGTTTACCCAGACAACCCCCCAAAAAATTAATGGCTCTTAGTCACAGCCATTCATTTCACTGTGTCTCCTCTGAGTAAAATTTAGGAACCAAGGAAGAAGATAGGCAGGTGAGGGCTGGCTGGGTGCTCTACTTGCCCTAGTGGACCAGCCTCTCCTGCTGGACTCCTTCACCTCTGACCATTGGCCATGCTGGCTGGGGCTAGCGGGAGTCCAAAATGCCTGGAAGGCACCAGGTTGGGGAGGGCTGGCTTACATCTAAACACTGACTGGCTTCCATCTTGGAACCCAAGGCAGCATACATGGAAGCACCCAGGGACTGAGCACACCCACATCCATTTAGTTTTCTGCCAGGTAATCATATCATGGGCCTTCAAACCATGACTGGTTTAGTCATGACTGAATCTAGATCCAACCCAAAGCCTTTGCCGTCACAGCAACCCTGTCGAACAAGCAA
>OFHU01000330.1:0-22988 GCA_900245905.1 Lacerta viridis
CAGTTTGAGGAAGGGTATAATACCAACAACATGGAAAGAGGCATTGTTAACGTTAGTACCAAAGCAGAATATGGATTTAGAATCGCCAAAAAACTATAGGCCAATATCGTTGCTAAATTGTGATTACAAAATATTAGCCAAAATATTAGCCAACAGATTAAGTAACACACTGGATGAGATAATACACAAAGACCAAGTAGGCTTTATAAAAGGTAGGCAAGCGAAGGGAAGCATAAGAAATATAATAAACATAATGGAATGTCTAGAAAACAACAGGGGGAAACAAGCTGCAATAATTTCACTGGATGCAGAAAAAGCATTCGATAGAGTTTCATGGCAGTTTATGAGTAGAATATTAAAAGAAATAAAAGTAGGAGAAAACTTTCTAAGAGCTATCCAAGCTATATATGAAAATCAAACAGCAAGGCTTATAATAAATAATAAATTAACTGACAATATAAATATAACAAGAGGGACAAGACAGGGGTGTCCCCTGTCACCGCTCCTCTTTATAATAGTCTTAGAAATTTTGTTAAAAAATATAAGAGAAGACGAAAAAATAAAAGGGGTGGTGATAGGAAAAACGAGGCATAAGATCAAGGCCTTTGCGGATGATATACTTATAACCACCGAGAACCCTTTAACTAGCATTCCCAGTGTATTAAATAAGATAAATGAATATGGTAACCTTGCAGGCCTGAAAATCAACTATGACAAAACAAAGATGCTTGTTAAAAATATGGAAGAAGAGGATAAGAGAGAGCTACAAGAGCTCTCGGGCTTAAAAATTTCAAAGAAAATAAAATACCTGGGTATTCAAATGACAATTAAAAGCATCGATTTGGCTCAAGAAAATTATGTTGAAAAATGGAAACAAAAAAATAAATTGGAAACATGGTCAAAATTAAAAATCTCTTTATTAGGTAGAATCTCAATTGTAAAAATGTGGGTATTGTCTAAGATGATTTATTTATTCCAAAATCTACCGCTGATAGGAGGAATGAATTTTTTTAAAGATTGGAAGAAAGATATTTCTAGATTTATTTGGAATGGCAAGAAACCCCGAATTAAGTATAAAAATTTAATTGACCATAAGGAAAGAGGTGGCTTTGGGATACCAGATTTAGAACTGTATCATGATGTGTCAGCGTTATCTTGGATAAAAGAATGGATAGAACGAAAGGATAACGACCTATTAGATTTGGAAAGCGATGGACTAGGCTTTGGATGGCACTTCTATTTAATGAAAGAAAAAATAAACAAACAAAACGTATTTATGAATAACATCATTAGGAAATCGTTGTTTAGAGTTTGGTTAAAATATAAAAGATATTTTGAACCAAAAATACCTTGGTGGCTATCCCCCCTGGAGATATTGTCTGTAAAAAAAGAAATATGGATTTAATTTGGCCAACATATAAAAATCTATTAGAAGAAAAAGAGGGTGAATTAAAATTAAAGGAATATGGCGTAATTAAAAATTATCTAACTAGTTGGTTACAATATTTCAAATTAATTGAGTTTAATCAAGATAAAAAAATTGGATTTGAAAAAAAATAATTAGAAGAAATATTATTGGACAAGAAAAAAGATTATATAAAAAATTTATACACATATTGTTAAAATGGGAACTGAAGAGGAACAAGTGGAAGCTATGGTAAAATGGGGGCAAGATCTGGGAGACCAATTGTTTGAAAATTGGGAAAATCTTGGAATAGGGATAGCCTTACACAATTACTATAAGAGAAAAGATTGTTGTTGTTGTTGTTGTTGTTCAGTCGTTCAGTCGTGTCCGACCTTCGTGACCCCATGGACCAGAGCACGCCAGGCACGCCTATCCTTCACTGCCTCTCGCAGTTTGGCCAAACTCATGTTAGTAGCTTCAAGAACACTGTCCAACCATCTCATCCTCTGTCGTCCCCTTCTCCTTGTGCCCTCCATCTTTCCCAACATCAGGGTCTTTTCTAGGGATCTTCTCTTCTCATGAGGTGGCCAAAGTGGAGCCTCAACTTCAGGATCTGTCCTTCTAGTGAGCACTCAGGGCTGATTTCTTTGAGAATGGATAGGTTTGATCTTCTTGCAGTCCATGGGACTCTCAAGAGTCTCCTCCAGCACCATAATTCAAAAGCATCAATTCTACGGCGATCAGCCTTCTTTATGGTCCAGCTCTCACTTCCGTACATTACTACTGGGAAAACCATAGCTTTAACTATACGGACCTTTGTTGGCAAGGTGATGTCTTTGCTTTTTAAGATGCTGTCTAGGTTTGTCATTGCTTTTCTCCCAAGAAGCAGGCGTCTTCTAATTTCGTGACTGCTGTCACCATCTGCAGTGATCATGGAACCCAAGAAAGTGAAATCTCTCACTGCCTCCATTTCTTCCCCTTCTATTTGCCAGGAGGTGATGGGACCAGTGGCCATGATCTTAGTTTTTTTGATGTTGAGCTTCAGACCATATTTTGCGCTCCTCTTTCACCCTCATTAAAAGGTTCTTTAATTCCTCCTCACTTTCTGCCATCAAGGTTGTATCATCAGCATATCTGAGGTTGTTGATATTTTTTCCGGCAATCTTAATTCCGGTTTGGATTCATCCAGTCCAGCCTTTCGCATGATGAATTCTGCATATAAGTTAAATAAGCAGGGAGACAATATACAGCCTTGTCGTACTCCTTTCCCAATTTTGAACCAATCAGTTATTCCATATCCAGTTCTAACTGTAGCTTCTTGTCCCACATAGAGATTTCTCAGGAGACAAATGAGGTGATCCGGCACTCCCATTTCTTTAAGAACTTGCCATAGTTTGCTGTGGTCGACACAGTCAAATGCTTTTGCGTAGTCAATGAAGCAGAAGTAGATGTTTTTCTGGAACTCTCTAGCTTTCTCCATAATCCAGCGCATGTTTGCAATTTGGTCTCTGGTTCCTCTGCCCCTTCGAAATCCAGCTTGCACTTCTGGGAGTTCTCGGTCCACATACTGCTTAAGCCTGCCTTGTAGAATTTTAAGCATAACCTTGCTAGCGTGTGAAATGAGTGCAATTGTGCGGTAGTTGGAGCATTCTTTGGCACTGCCCTTCTTTGGGATTGGGATGTAGACTGATCTTCTCCAATCCTCTGGCCACTGCTGAGTTTTCCAAACTTGCTGGCATATTGAGTGTAGCACCTTAACAGCATCATCTTTTAAAATTTTAAATAGTTCAGCTGGAATATCATCACTTCCACTGGCCTTGTTATTAGCAGGCTTTCTAAGGCCCATTTGACTTCACTCTCCAGGATGTCTGGCTCAAGGTCAGCAACCACACTACCTGGGGTGTATGAGACCTCCATATCTTTCTGGTATAATTCCTCTGTGTATTCTTGCCACCTCTTCTTGATGTCTTCTGCTTCTGTTAGGTCCTTTCCACTTTTGTCCTTTATTGTGGTAATCTTTGTACGAAATGTTCCTTTCATATCTCCAATTTTCTTGAATAATCTCTGGTTTTTCCCATTCTGTTATTTTCCTCTATTTCTTTGCATTGCTCGTTTAGAAGGCCCTCTTGTCTCTCCTTGCTATTCTTTGGAAATCTGCATTCAATTTCCTGTATCTTTCACGATCTCCTTCGCATTTTGCTTGTCTTCTCTCCCCCGCTATTTGTAAGGCCTCATTGGACAGCCACTTTGCTTTCTTGCATTTCTTTTTCATTGGGATGGTTTTCGTTGCTGTCTCCTGTATAATGTTACGAGCCTCCATCCACAGTTCTTCAGGTACTCTATCCACCAAATCTAAATCCTTGAACCTGTTCTTCACTTCAACTGTGTATTCATAAGATGCAATATAGGTGGCATCTGACGCCAGTGAAGCTAGCCAAAATGTACAAGAATACAAATAATCAATGTTGGCACTGTAATAAGGAAATAGGTACGTACATCCATATCTGGTGGCATGTAACGAAATCAAAGTGTTTTGGGAAATGGTGTATAAAGAACTCAAGAAAATGATCAAATATTCTTTTAAGAAAAGAGTGGAGTTGTTTCTCTTAGATATGATGGACAGTGAGATCAAACCAAAAGATAGGCTTATAATTATGTATGCCACCGTCTCAGCAAGATTATTATTAGCTAAAAATTGGAAATCGCAAAAGGTACCTGATAAAGAGGATTGGCACCTAAAAATGTTGATATATTACAATTTGGCATCCAAATATGAGGAGTTAAAAGGAATAAATGAGGTAGAGAGAGAGGAGAATTGGAAACCATTTAAAGAATATATGAATCTGTATGTTGAGAAGGCCGACCTCTTAGTAGAATATTAAAGACCCAAATAATTGATGTAAAGGAATAGGACAGATACAAGAGATAATAGAGCATGTAGATAGAGAAAAGATGACATTAATGCAGTAAGGAGAAGGTTGTGAAGTAACATGGGGAAGGGGGGAGGGAAATCAGGGAGAGTGGGGTATGGGGAGGGAAACTAAGTGTGATATAGGATTTATGTTTTGTTTAGTTAAGTTATGTGCGTCTATGTAATTTTTATGTATTATGATTATTGGTTTTTTATTTTCTTTTTTGTAAATTTAGAATTTAAATAAAGTTTATTTTTTAAAAAAAAAATTAGAAAAAAAGGAAGAGTCGGACACAACTGAACGACTGAACAACAACAAAAAGGTAAACAAATACAGAGACCAGACCAGAGTTCCAAAGCAAGGCGGATTCTCCCGACAGTTTTATTTCCAAGGGGTGTGTGTGTGTGTGTGTGTGTGTGTTTGACATATTAGGAGGCTGTTGCAACAGCGGTTCCCCCCTCACGTGGCAGGACGGAGCGAAGAACCCCGAACAATAGCAATGCCCTCCCTCTCTTTTATATAGTTTTCTTCTCATATAATTCAATGGTACAGGAAAGGCACGAAACAGCAGGGATAGGACTAGCAGCAGGGTGTTTGAAAGGTTGATGGTCTTGCCATCCTGTTTGAGACTTCGTGACAAAGGGTGTTACACCCCGGAAATGATTCCGTTTTTCTCCTTTATTTACAAGATGGAATTCCGGAGCTCTGGTGATCGGCAGAGATTATATGTGTGAGTTTTTCATCACTGGGTTTTTCCATGAAATAAACAGGTTTTATTTTAAAACTCTCCTGGCTGTGTATTTGTGATGTCATTCGTAGACCATTAGGTGGCGCTGTGGTAGCAGGAGAATTTGACAGCTCACGAAATGACAGGAGAGAAGAGCTGCAGTATTGAAACGAGGAAACGCAAATTCTACAACTAAATATCACGAAAGAACACAAAGGAGCACAACAAAGGAGTACACATTTTAACAAAGGCAACGTAGGGAGGGTGAACTCGGATAATATCTGCTACAAGGATACATTCTGTTGTGATAACTTTGGAAAAATGAGGGGGAAAGATACAGGTACATTGCAAAAATACATTGTAGTGAGTTGGAGGCTTACTGATAAACGGAGGATACACTTGACAGAGGGTGGTTTCTTGAGCTCCACATACATTCAACTGGCATATAATTCCACAGTGATATTTTGTAATGTTTAAGTCAACATTTCTGTGATATTTTCTTTATATTAAAAGGAACACGGGAAACAATAAGGATACCGTACTTCTGGCAGGGGGTCCAGACAGGAGGGGCGATTGAGTGGATTTCTTATGGAATACACTGAGACAATTGTGGTTAATTTCCTTGGCACCACAGCCTGGTACAGCAAGCACATCTGATTGTATTTGCATTTTGATTGCTGAGGAAACTGCTAAATTGTTTGTGTAGATTTTACCTTGATGGCAGGAGTTAGTGAAAGTTGCTGAAGATGCCACGATTAAGATTTGATTCCTCTCTTCTCGGCTCTCGGAGGTGAGAATGTGTTCAGGAGATGGGGTTTCTAAAGGTGCTTTTTTCTGATACGTCTCCCTGAACATGGCTTCCCTCATGACAAGTTTGGAATGCTGAGCGAGTGATTATGGGTAGTGGCACAATACTGTAACATCAGGATGGAAAATGAGCACGGCACAAATGTATAGGGTACATTGCGGTGGTTCAACGAGCAGAGGTCCCCTCTCTGTTCATGTATGAGTTATGGGTGTACATG
The DNA here is from genome assembly GCA_900245905.1 of Lacerta viridis. Classification (NCBI taxonomy): domain Eukaryota; kingdom Metazoa; phylum Chordata; class Lepidosauria; order Squamata; family Lacertidae; genus Lacerta; species Lacerta viridis. The sequence continues at coordinate 6,070 of OFHU01000330.1, forward strand.
TGGATACGTAAATTCTTACAACATGTTGTTGTTCAGTCGCTCAGTCGTGTCCGACTCTTCGTGACCCCATGGACCAGAGCATGCCAGGCACCTATCTTCACTGCCTCTCGCAGTTTGGCCAAACTCATGTTAGTAGCTTCGAGAACACTGTCCAACCATCTCATCCTCTGTCGTCCCTTCTCCTTGTGCCCTCCATCTTTCCCAACATCAGGGTCTTTTCTAGGGAGTCTTCTCTTCTCATGAGGTGGCCAAAGTACTGGAGCCTCAACTTCAGGATCTGTCCTTCCAGTGAGCACTCAGGGTTGATTTCTTTAAGAATGGATAGGTTACAATATACTGAACCTCATTTGTTGTAATGTTTTATTTTGAAATCTTCAAGATAATAATTTAGTTTCCTGTTAATTATGTTGTTTTGAATGTATACGTTATATTTGACTTTCTTAGGTAATGTTTTATTCTGGGTTGTTTTAGTTGATATTTTAATGTAGATTGTAAACATTCTTCTTAAAAATATAAAGCTGTATAGAAATGAAATGAAATGATGATGATGATGATGATAAACTGTGGGGAGAAGGTGTTCTGCGCAGGCGCTTCCTTCCCACCTGGAGTCTCTCCCCCCCCCGCTTCTTCCTGCCACTGCGCATGCGGGAGAAAATGGGGCGGGGTCTGCTGCTGCTGCGCCTTAGACACACTGAAGGAGGGGAGGCGTCAGAGCGACCTGCTCTCCTAATTGGTTGTAGTATTCACACGTGATACTGGCGTTTGCCTGGCTTCTCCTCCTATCAACCAAACTTTGCACTGCCGGCCAAGCTAAAAAAAAAAGGCTTTTCCTTTTTCAAACTAAGATCATTAGGCAGAGCCGAGCACGTGGGTCGTTACTTGCTGCCCTGGCATTGGCTACGGCGCCAATTGGTTTGCCGGCAGAGCGGAAGGGGCGGGTCACGGCTGAACGGTTGTTGGGACGCTAAAGGGGCCGCTTCTAGGTGTTCAGTTTGGTTGACTTCCGGTTCCAGGCGGACCCTTGGTGGGCAAGTCCGCCGGTCTGCTGAAACTGCCGTCTTTTGTGGCTCTGCTGCGACCAGCCTTGCTAGCCAGCCTGTGGCTAGTCACATCTTCTCTTAGGCGATCAGGACGAACAACCTTGGTTGCGAGAGGGAACAAATACCTTCCTGTGGACTAGTGCCTTGACTGGCTTCATTGGCAGAGATGGTCACAGAGTGTCTCGGCTTGGGTTTAGCGTCCTTCCCCTCTTCAACATAAGGGGCCCCCAGACGCCCCTGCTGCCCTAGTTTTTCGCTACTCCCTCCGGGCAGATGCTGCTTGTGAGAATGCGGTGAGTAGAGGGCTTGCCTCTTGGTGCAAGCTGCCTATGGGCAGAGGCTCTCCTTCCTAGCTGGTGCAGCTAAGACCTCCTCTGATCATCCAGGTTTTCTGGCCCTTGGGTGGTGTATTGGGTGCTAGGCACGCATCTAGTGGGGGACATATCATGCACCTTCTGGGGTGGTTTGCCCACCTTTGGTCCCCACCCTGCACTCACCCCTCTCCTGTGGCTCCTAGAAGCTGGCAACATACAACAGTAGCCACCCACCAGAAATAGTTTTGATTGGCATGCTAAACCAGGTTAGGGTAGCCGATAGCTCTCAAACCCTCTGCATGAGAACACAGGCTACCATGGATTGAGCAGAAGAAATCAATATTGGGTCAAATGGACAAGAAGACAATTTCCTGCACATGCTGTAGAGGGGAGTGAGTGGCAGACAATGCTCATCTGCCCCTGGGAAGGTAGCCCATCTAGGAGAAGGAAAACTGAACCTAAACCTCTGCTGTCTTGTGGGATATTTTTGGGAGAATAGAAGGCTAAGGAGTACACTGTACACAAGTCTGGAGTGGAGTCCCTAAGACGGTTGTATTGTACCTTGCACGCCTCCTTTGGGCAACTATTGCAGGCAAGTTGGTGCCAACTGTATTGCTCTGCTTTCCTTTGAACCACAGCAGTGAGACTGAAGAGCGGGGTCATGTCATGTGGGCAGCCCCAGGGCTTCAATACACACTGCCCAAGCTTGTGCCTCAGGAGATCACTTGCTAATGCAGCAGTTGGACTTCATCCTTCGAGGTGCTATCTATTATCTCTTGAGACAGACTGATGCTAATGTCTTGCCATTGCAAAGGGGCAAAGCGTTAAGGTTTTTGTGGGGATTGGACTGCAGCTTGACATAGAGATGCTGCCAGTCAGTGCAGGCAGCACTTAGCTAGAGGAACCAAGGATCTGATTAAGCAAAAAACAACTTCTTAGGCTGGTGTTTAAATTCAAAACCATAACAACTGAAATCTTTAAAGTGGAAATTTACAACACATACTAGCAAAAGACTCCAGTTTCAGTTTCTGTCATCTCTGTGTAGAGCTGAAAACCTAGAGAGCTGCTGTCAGTCAGTGTAGTCAGCACTAGGATAGATGAACCAGTGGTCTGACTTCATTTCTTTACACTTTTATTTGTATACCATGTTTCTGTATTGCTATACACAAGGCAGTTTACAAGCTGGAAGAACAAAAAATACAACAAAATTACACACAACATTACACAATACAAATAAGTCATAATAAAAATTTGATTTTAAAATAAACAACATATAAAATTAATATTCAGTAACCCAGTAGTATATAATAACATTAACTAAAATTATCACCAAATAATAATTAATTGGCAGCTTCTGGCTTGGCAGCTTCTGACAATTCTGTGTTAAGTTACCTTATACTGACAGCTGATTCTTAACAATCTTGCATTCCTGTAGCATTTGTGCCGATTTACAGCATTTCTCTGTGGTCTTTTCTCAGCTCTGCTACTGGAGAGCCTTCCATACCTGGGATTGAACCTGACACTTTCTGTGTGCTCTACCACTGAGCTATGGGTCCCGGCCACAGTGAAGGCCAAGTCCTTCAGGAACCTGACCCCCCCCCCCCACGGCACATGCATAAAGCAGCTTCTCATGTTCCTATTGCAGATCAGTGCTTCTGGTACTGCTTAATGTGTAGGAGGGCCTAAGTGTGTACAGATTCATAGAACCAAAGAATTGCAGAGTTAGGAGAGACCCCCATCGGCCATCTAGTCCAGCCCCCTGCAATACAGGAATCACTGCTAATGATTGTTTCTTGTGAATCTGATCTTTTCTTTATAGTTTTTTTTTTTGTCTTTATCTCTTCTTGGTAGCAGATAGAAGTGATGGATATAGATGCAGAAAGAGAGGAAATCTGTTGGGAGATTGAAGAGCTGGAAAGGAGCCTGGGCCGCAGTGTTCCAAGCATCGAATCCCAAATCTCAAGCTCTAGTCCTGAGATGGTCTCTGACATTGAAGGTGCAATGCTTGTTGATGCAATGTCTTTTACAATCCACATTTATTTATAATATATTAAATATATTAAAGTGGTTTATAGCAATAAAAACCATACATTAAACCCACAAAAGGTTAAAGGTAGACATCAGATAATCATTGTAGAAGGATGTTGTCTTAATTGCCTGTGTAGTAGGCCTGGTGGAATAAAAAAGTTTTCAGCAGCTGCTACATCTCTAGTGGCAGAGAGTTTATTGGACTGGATTGATGACACTCAAAACTCCTTGTTGTCAAATGAGCCTTGCCAATTCAGGGAACAACCAACAATGCTGTTGCAGGTGATCTCTGTGATTCAGCTGGGATATTATAAAGGTTTGGGTGATCCTTGAGGTACCTTGGACCTAAGTGACTCAGGGCTTTGTAAATTAATACAAGGACCTTGAGGCTACCTTGGTAAGTAGGTGGGATTGTTACTTGATTGGAGTTTGTGGGGCTCAAATACATCCAGAATACCACCACAGTTGTTCATCATGATGTCATTCTTCATCATGCCATTTATCTGTATGCATGCAGAAGGCCTCAGGTTCAATCCCCACATAAGCCCGGGAATGTCCACTGGCTACAATCTTAAGTGTTTATCTTGTAGTAGCCCTCAAGAGTGCTTCTCACATGCATCCTAAGTTTGCACTCACCTTTGTTTTTAAACATGGGCCTTACTGACAAATCTGATCTGATTAATCCTTACAGCAAGCCTGTAGGATATGCTGTTGTTATTCTCCCTGTGTATCACATTATAGCTTTTCTAACGCTATCCAGCAAGTTGCGATGTGAACCTACTTAGTACATTATCTTAACCACTACACACCAAGAGTGTCACAGTTAGGCTGCCTTCCTGCCATGACTATTTGAAATTTTTTGCTTTCTTTGCCTGTATTCTGTCTAATATTTCCTTTCCTTTCCTGTCAGATGACCTTGATGATGATGATTCCGATACTCATGACAACATGGCAAGTACTTGGTTCCTGTTTTGGAGGTTTTTATGTTACATACACAATCACATCCTTTTTGTTGTTGTTAAAAAGTTAGTCTCCATGTGGATAAATTACTTTGCCCTTCTTTGTGGAAGTTCCATCTAGGCCCTTTTAAGCTGTTTTTAAGGCCCCTCTAAGCTGTTATTAAATTCCATTTCACTTTTCTGCTCATGAGATCACTTGTGAGAAGAAACATGAAATGTGTCTTAAACTCTGGGCTTTTTGGGAGGAAAGGGTGGGCTATAAATTTAATTGGATATTTAATAAATACATAAGCAGGGTACTGGGCCTTTCAGTGAAAAAGGCTCCCAAAGTGGTTTGCGTATAATTTATTTACAGGTAACTTGTATCTTATGTTACATTCTTGGTCTTCATGCTTATAAGCAAAATTATGTAAACCCAGAACTTCCCCTAGAAAACCATTTAAAAACTATTTAAAAACTCACTGCAATTACCATTGAGGGGTGAATGCAGTTCTTAGTCTTCCTCTTAGTCTTCCTCCTCACCCTCACTGGATGCTACTGCAGATGATACAAGGACCAGGAGGGTTGACTGATAGCTGGAAGAAATGCTTGGCTGTGGTTCAGATCAGAGGTGGGTTGTGTGGATACATCTGTTGCTGTTGCTGCTGGTTTATTTGCGAGGAACAGACAAACATTCAGAGTGTCTGTAATCTAGTCCAGCCCTGTGCAATGCAGAAACGACAGCATATATCCCTGTGTGTGTGTGTGTGTGTTTATGTGTACTCATTTTGGCAGAGGCTTCACAGGAACAAAAACAAAAAAAGATGAATGAGTTGCATTGCAGGGGGTTAGACTAGATGACCCTCAGGATCCCTTTCAACACTTTAATTCAATGATTCTATGCTGCGAGAAAATAGTATTTTTATTTGGTACAGTTATTAAAGTGTATATAAACAGAGAGAACAATTATAACAACAGATGACAATTAAAGCAAAATTATAAAACTGGCATATAGACCAAGTCTAGTTGCATGTGGGATAAAATAACAAAATCCAAGAAAGGGCTATCGGTGTTATCAAATTATCAGATCTAGTTCCAGATTTGTCAGGCTTTCAGTGAAGGTTGTCTTGAAAGTGTAGATGTTGTAAAAGAATGCCAGATCATAAAAAAGTGTCTGACAGTTAATTCTGTATTTCAGATTAGGCATAATTTTGTTCATTCTAGCTGTCTTCCAGAGTCAGGGGTATTGAGCTCCCAGTGTAAGATTTGGGAGTGTTTTCCATTGAGCTGCCATGATAGTTTGAGCTGCCAAGGTCATATATAAGACCTTTTGCCAATATATCTACATTGGCAACATCAGAAGTATTCGCAAAATTTAATTCTGGACAACAAGCCATAGTGTCTTTGGTATATTTATTTCCATGAAAACCAAATTCCCTAAATCTTGCACCAATTTATATTCCCTCTATACATGATAACATGTACCAAGTTTACTCTCTGGTAACTAAGCAATACAGTAGCACCTTGGCTTACATTACCCTCGGGTAACGTAAGCTTCAGGTTGCGAAAGTGGCAAACCCAGAAGTGTTTTGCTGCACGTGTATGCACTGAAGCGGTCCCTCTGGTTGCGGAAACCTTGGGAGAAAACAAGTTTGACATTTGCAAAGGAAGGTGGTATCTGTAGGAATTTCAAGGCCCGTGCCCTTGATGCATCCATCTAAATCAATTGCCCACCTCTCTACCTTCTGTAAAATCTGTTTTCCCCCCCAGCCATCTGATCAAATCTTCCCTTTCTCCTTCTGGATCAGGAGGTAGACCTAGATGAGGAGGAAGGTGCTGGAGTGGGTAGTGAAGTGGACATCCATCTCCCGCAATCCCTGGAGTCCTGCCTGCACATGAACATGGTTTACCAGGAGGTAATTCAGGAGAAGATTGAGGAGATCACCCTCTGGCTGGCCCAGAACAGAGAGCAGCAGGTCAGTGTTGTGGTGGGGCTCCTTTAAGAATACTCTGGAATGTTTCAGCTGTCTCAGGGGGTTTGTGGAGTTGTGTTGTAGCCTGAACAAAGCAGATTCCTTGCTAGGGATTGAAAATAAAATTGCCAATATAGTAATACAAATCTGTGGTGCAGCCACATTTGGAAGGCTGGTCACCTCACCTCAAAAAGAACATTGCAGAATTGAGAAAGATTCAGAAAATTGTGACCCAAATGATCAAGGGGGAATGGAGCGACACCCTTATGAGCAAAGGTTGGGACCTTTTAGTTTAGAAAAAAGGTGAGGAAGAGTCGACATGATAGAAGTTTATAAAATTTGCAGTGCATGGAGCAAGTGGATAGAGAAGAGTTTTACTCCTCTATCATAACACTGGAATTTGTCGACATCCAAGGAAGTTGAATGCTGGAAAGTTCAGGAAATATAACAGAAATGACTTCTTCACTGCAGCACAGAGTTAAACTTTCTCCTGCAGGAGAGATTGATGGCTTTAAAACAGGTCTGGACAAATTAATGGAGGAGCAGAATGCTCTCAGTGGCTACTAGCCATGATGGCTCTGCTCTGCCATCACAGCTGTGCCTCTGAATAACAGTCGCTGGAGGGGTGAGGGCTCTGGTGCTTTAAGTTTTATTTATTTATTATTAAATTTGTATACACTCTTCACCAAAATATCTCAGGGCAGCTCACACAATTAAAAAAACCTAGATAAAAGCACTAATAAATAGTTAGAAACAATAAAACAATAAGTGCCTAAGAGCTTGCTGGATCAGGCCAATGGCCCAACTGTGCCAGCACCCTCATCTCACTGTGGCCAACCAGATGCCTGCAGGAAACCCAGGGAGCACATTGTGTTCTGTGAACAAGAACTGTGTATAGCTATAAATAAATATTTTATGCTATCAATTCCCTTGCATTTTCACTAGTAGGAATGCATACAAATATTTTAATGGAATATCTAATATGACTGAATCACATTTATCTTTTTGGTTAATTAATGAAACTCAAATAGCTTGATTTGATTTTGAATGACTGTGCAATTGTTACTGTTTTGAATCTTACTGTGCTATTATCTTCCTTAGTGGGTCATGCAAGCTGCTCTTCCGAATAATGCTTTTTATAGGGTAGGAGGCAGTGGAGTTGAGTTTATGGAACCAAGGGGGTAGTGGCCCAAAAAAGTTTCAGAACCGCTTCCCTAAACTTCTTGCATTGCAGGGGGTTGGACCAGATAACCCTTGGTGCACTTTCACCTCTACAATTCTATGATTCTTCTTCTCTGTCTCTCTTTCAATGCCTTGCAGGAAAAGCTGACATGGGAGCTGACTGGGACGAGAGGCACGAAGTCAAGCAACAGCAAAACCTTGCCAGCAAATATGTTTCTGGGCCATTTCATGAAGCCGTACTTCAAGGACATGACGTCAGGGTTTGTAAGTATGCATTGCTGGCCTCTCTTCCTCCTGGGGATAGAGGTGGACAACCCTGTCTCCTTCCCTAGTTTCCAAACCCCTTGTCTTATGGCAAGATTGATTGATTGATTACATTCATATCCCACCATTTCTCCAAATTGCTCAAGGTGGCATATGCATTTCCTGCCCATCTCCATTTTATCCTCAAAACAACTCTGTGAGGTATGTGAGGCCAAGGCAGTCCTTTCCCCTAGACCACACCCAGTGTGCTTCAAGGACGAGTGAGGATATGAACCCTGCTCTCTACCAGGTCCTAGTCCTAGTTCCCACAACAACCAACCCTGTGAGGTAGGTTAGTCTGAGAGACAGTGACTAATCCAAGGTTACATCCAGTGAACTTTATGACAGATTAGGCATTTGAACCCTGCTCTGTCCCAGTTCATAGCCTTCATTTAATCCCCGCAAGAGCCCTGTGAACTAGGCTAGGCTGAGTGAGGGCGTGGACAAACATCACCTATTGTTTCATGACTGAGTGGGGGACTTCGACCCTGGTCTTCCAGGTCCTAGTCCAATGCTCTAACCACCATGCATCCTGGAAGATGAAGAGGCCAAATTCTGGTTGATGCTTGATGCTGTTCTTTGTTTGCAATCTGGACTTGTTTTTAACCAGGTACCAATGAGATCATTTATACCGGGGGGCTGACTTGAGACCTTCCAGTTGTTGCTGGACTTCCCCTCATTGCCCCTGATCTCTGGCCATGCCAACTGCAGGGGCTGATGGGAGTTGTAGTGCAGCAACACATAGAATAAGATAGGCTCCCTCCATAAACACCCACATGACTGCTTTGATCAGGAGAGCTGGCCCTGTTACAGTAACCCTGCAGTCTCTGTTCCATATCTGCAATACATCCATCCTTTAGTGTGACGGTGCCTATACTTGGGAACTCCCTGCCCATTGACATCAGACAGGTGTTTCCCTGTACTCTGTTCAGTGCCCACTACAAAACTTTTTTGCTTAGGCACGCCCACCCAGATTTTTGGAAATCTGATGAAAGTTAAAATCTGTTTTTAATCCATCACTGTTTTAACTTTTGGAAAGTGTTTAAATTCTTCTTATTTATAATTTTAATGGTTTTTTTCGGGTTTTTTTTTTTTTTTTTTACATTCAATCACCACATTTTTTAAAAAACAAACATATAATAGCAACCACGCAGACACTTTTGAAAACCAACAGTGGGGCTTGTCTGGCAACAAAGTTTGAGGACCAACGTGGGATTATTTTGTGACATCTGTAGTGTCCTTTCTCTCTCCCCCCTCCCCCTCTTTAGGGCCCTCCTGCCAACAGTGACGCCAGGGAAAAAGCAAGACAAGGCATCAAGTCTTTTGCAGAGCTGCTCACTATCAAATGTAAGAGGGATTTGGGGGGCTACAACAACATATTTGTTTTAGGTTTGAATTGAAACCTTCAGCGTGAGCTGACTTGGCTTCTGGAACCATGGAATTGTAGAGTTAAAAGAGGACCCCACCCCCACCGCAAGAGTTATCTATCCCAATTCCCTGCAATGCAGGAATCGCACCTCAAGAATCCCTGACAGGTGACCAACTAGCTTTTCAAAACTCCAGCAAAGGAGAGAGCCCACCACCTTCCTTCTCTGTTTCCAACAAATGGAAGCCAAGGGAGCAAATGACAATGGTTGGAGTTTTCCTAGCAGCAGCAGGGAGTCTAGTCCACTGGGGAAATGGGGGAAATGACCCACCAACCTCAGTCTGCCCTTGGTCAGCTACCACCTGCCTGCCTTATAACAGCAGTCTGGGGGCGGGGGGCTGTTGTTGGATAAATTTATAAAGGCTGTGCCCCAGCTGGGGTTCCCAAAGGAACACCAAATAGACACAGGCTTTAAATGTGGGAAAATAAACATTAGGCCATTATTGATACAAACGTATGTAGGAGTCAGTCTCCTGAAAAAATCAGGTGCAGGCTACTATTTCCATGCTCTTAAATCTAGTCTATTGTACACTGCTAAGCTACACATGTAATTACAAAATAACCAAATGATTACAACAATCTTTCCCATCCAACATACTGTCGTCATTCTTAAACCACTCAAGAGATCCCTTGGCTCTTTTCACCTGCCCACCCCAACCTTCTCATCTATGGCTTACACCAAAATGTTGGAAGAATTTATATAGAGTTCCCCAAAGGAATGCCAGTAGACACAGGCTTTAAGTGAGAAAATTAGGCCTCATTAATACAAACATACATAGGGTTAGCCTCCTGAAAAATCAGAAAGAGGCTGCCCTTGGATGCTGTCAGGCAGCATCTTTTATACATGTCCAGCTACACAGCTGATGACCACTTAATCAATCAGACCATTTCAGCAGTTCTTCCCTCCACAGTTAAACAGTTACAACATGTTGGCATCATTATTAAAGCTCTCAGAGATTGTTTGGCTTTTTCTGAGCAGTGCACCCCAACCTTCTCATTCTATTGCTAACACCAGAATGTTGGAGGAATTTGTAAAGGGTGCTCCCTAACCCACGTTCCCCAAAGAAACACTAGTAGATACATGTTTTAAATGAAAAACTGCTTTCAGTTATCTATGTTGATATCTTTGTTCTCTTCTTGACCCAGGACTTAGTGTAACTACTATGATTGGCTGATCTGCTAGCATTTTGTTCTCTTATTGTTGTATCTTATCTGTTTACCTTCCATTCCTTTCAGTTGTGCTATGAGTTGTAACAGTACACAGTCTGGTGCACATTTCTACTTAAAAAGTCTGTTCTATTAGGAAAGGTTTAGTAAAGCTCATACACAGATTTCAGGCTGTCAAGCTCTAGCTGCACAAAATGAATTCAGAAATGGAATAAGAATGGGGAGATGCTCCTACAATCATGGACCCACCTGCCAGCTTCCCCTTCTCAGCCTCAGTGTTGCCCCCTCAGCTGGGAGGAGGAGGATGGGGGCAAAGCTAGATTGAGTTGGTTCCACCTCTCATTGGCTTGGGCTCCCTGTCTTCCACCCCACTAATCCCAAAGAGGAACCCAGCCGCTACTGAGAGAGAGAGATGGGAACAGACTAGAGAAAGTAGGCTCTGCCTTTTGTTGGCTCTGGCTTCACCTCCCCTTGGGCTCTTGGCCTTCCTTCCCGCTGCTTGATGACCTTCTGTAACCCTCCTGCCCCCCCCCCCAACCCCTCTTGGTCTTCCATAGGGAAAAGCCAAGAGAAGCTGCTGCTCCGCCAATCTGTCATGAGTGACCAATTGCAGCACCTGCTTCAGCCGAAGCTCTTGAGGTAAGTACAGGAGGGGCTCCCCCAAAAGGCTCCCCTTTCCCAAAGAAGTGGGGTTGGGAGAGCAGAGTATTCTGTGCTGAATCAGGGCCTTTGCTCCATTGAGTCCAGAAGTGTCTTGATTTTCCAATTCTTGTTACCTCTTAGTTGTCTTTATTTGTTCAAAAACGTTTGGACAGTTGACTTGTGGCTTATGGAGGGGTTACGTTCTGGGGATATCACAGAAAGGTGGAATCCCATATAGCCCAAAACAACCCTTTGAAAACTGGGAAATGGCCCTTTGAAAACACGGCACAGCACTTAACATGCTTCCTGGGCTCTGGCTGTCCGAGTTCCTGCAAGATCCCTCAATAGTCTCCTAGAGCCTGGCAAGCAAGTCTGAGAGCTTAAAGAGTTCTTTCCACACCTGGAAAACTGACATGGAAAGAGCTTTTCAGTTCTCTGCAATTTTAGCTTTGTGAAGTTCAAATCACACAGGTTAAATGTGCCTAATTTGTTTGTCATCTATACCTTGCCGTTCCTCATAGTTCAGACACAGTGGGGCTGTGCTTTTGTCTTCGGCATTTGCCTTGTGAATATTCACAGCACTTTGAGGCTGATACTCATTTCTTTGTCGCAACACAAAACCCGAAGGTTTCTAGGTTAAAAATGAATTTTCCCTATCCGAGACACTCCTTAGCTTTGACTTGTGTGCAAAGGAACTGAAATTGAACTTGACATGAGTTTTAGGGCATGGTATACAAAGTTTGGTGTCCAGAATTTCTAGTATTGTTCCCAAGGATTCGTTGCATGCTTCTTTTTACACATATGTAAATGTCTCTTAAATGTTTTGGAAATGTTTCTGACCAGGCTTGACTATCTCAGCGAGAAACGGGAGAAATTGAAGGATGAGATGGGGAGGCAGATTTTGTGGAAGCAGATCCAGGAAACAACACAGGAAATAGAAGATATCAAGTAAGCCTGCTAATTATTATTTTCATAATTATTTATATCCTGTTTTTCCCCAAGACTGGAGCTCATGTGGCTTACATAAATTAAAATAACACAGGCAAAATACTAAAAACTGAAAACGTATGAATATATTTGTATGTATTTTTTTTAAAGTATTTTTTATTAAAGATTTTCTTGATTTACAAAGGTGTGTGCAATGTCTCTCTCGTATTTTTTCCATGTAACATTTTTACAAATCAGTTTTGGTTGTTGAGACATTAGGAAGAAAAGGGGGAAAGAGGTGGTGGGGTGACGATATTTCTATTTTACTTAATATATGTAGGGTTTGGTGTCAGTGTTGTTTGTGTAGGTTCTCTGTTGTCGCTTGTGCTCCTTTGGTGGTGAGAGAGGTCGGGGTTGGCGTAGGGTGTGATTGTTCATTTGTGGTTGGCTGTGGTGGTCTTTGGTTTCCTGTGTGAGTGGGGTGGGTGGGTGTTTTTGATCAGGTTAGCCATATTGATTTGTATGCTGTCGGTAGATTGATGTAATTGAATTGTGATAGAAATAAAACAATATAAAAACAAATTTCTTAAAACACAAACAGTAAAAATAGCACAGCATTATTTATAAGACCTTTCATTAAAAAAAAAACCAACCAACAGTCAGTTAGCAAAGGCCTGTCAGAATATTTTCACCTGCTAGCAGGAAAACAGCAAGGAGTGAGGTTGTCTATTTTCTCTAGGAAAATTATTAAATTATTAAATTTATCAAGGGACATTATTAAATTTGTTTATGTTACCTGCCTTCCATTTTATGAGACCTGCTGAAATTCTCTAGATGGCACTGACCCTACAAGGCTCCCTGTGCCTAAGCATGCTATTTGTTGAAGCAGAAAAATTAGCAAAATACAAGAGCTAAGTACTATTATTTTAATGAGTCAACACCTTTAGTAGCACCAACACCTCTGCCCCAGACAATGCCAATGAGTGATAAAACATTTCTCATTACCAAGTAGAATTTTTCAACCATCTTACAAGAAAGTCCACCATGGCATCCGATTGGTTGTGACTGTAGCACACTGTGATCATCACTAAACCTAACTAGACATCATTATTATTACGTAAGAATTCTGTCTCTATATTTAGCTAGGTTACAGATCTTGTCTAGTTTCTCTAGGAAGGGAGTTCCAAAGCCTGGGAACATCTGCCATCAATAAGGCCCTCTCCTGCGGCTTCACCACGTGGGAAGTTGGGCCTGTGAGGGTGCCTGAACTGAGAGTTAAAGTCCCATCTTGCAGCACTTAGTGAGAGAGCAAGAGGGCAGTAGCACAGTTCGCCTTGCTCTCTTGGGTGCTGCTTTCTCCCCTAAATGTCGCTTCTGTCTCTTGTGGAGTCTAGCCAACTGCCGGAGGCATCTTTGTTGGGGAACAGGTTGGATGAGCATGACTGGGAGAAGATCGCCAACATAAACGTGAGTCATTGTGGGCAGGGGTGAGGTGGGCTCCCTTTCATTGCTTTAAAAAATCCTGTGATGGGGCAGCTATGGAAGGAGGGTGGCCCCTTGCGCCTCATGTGTCCTGTGGCCTTTTTATTCATGGTGCAGGCTGTGTGGTCCCTCTTACTCTCCCGCATCTCCCTAGTTTGAAGGAACCCGCAATGCGAAGGAGTTGAGGAAGTACTGGCAGAACTTCGAGCACCCCAGCATCAGCAAGAAGGAGTGGAATGAGGAGGAGGTTGAAAAGATGAAGGAAATTGCCACCAGGCGCAACTGCCAGGACTGGGAAGCCATCGCCCTGGAGTTGGGGGTGAGGCCAATGGATCGGGCTCTTGACTATGGGTGGGAAGGAGTCTGGGGAAAGGCACTGAAAGTGTGAATATTATTCATTGTTATTTATTTAGAGCAGTGGTTCCCAAACATTTTAGGGCCCCATCCCCTTGGTTCCACAAACACATCCCCAGTGCCCCCCCTGCCCTTGTAAAAAGTATTATTCAGAATAGTGTTGTGCTATGCCTACTCAGGAAAAATAAACAATAAAACTCAAAAAGTCCCAGTTAAATGCACATTCATTTAAAATCCAGTTAAAACTATTCAGTTTAATTAATTCAAGAAAAGTGATGCAGTTGATCCAGAGATACTAGTCTGATACACACCCTGCTGTCCCCATGCGTATTAGTGCCCTCCTGTGGAATCCCCCCCTGCCCCTAAAGCATTAAGACAATGCATCCAGATAGGGAGTAGATCAGTGATCAAAGAACTAAAGATTAATCTTTATGATGGCCTTTAGAAATTAAGTAGGGAAGTTAGCAGTTGCTAAAAGTTTGAGTTGATTTGTAAGGTTGGTGCCTGGCAGTTTTGTGAGGGGAGGGCATTCCACAAGTGGAAGAGCACCCCTAGTACTATGTTGATGCTTGGCCCATTTTTCTGCAATGCCCTCTTAATGTTTTTTGCACCTGACTCTTTCTCCCTGAACAAAATAAAAATTTCTTTCCACCTTAGAGACCAACTAAGTTTGTTCTTTCTCCCTGAGAATGCCAACTTGGGGAACTCTTAACATGCACAGCTGCTCCACCTGTGCCTCTTCTTCCCCCTCACACAGCCTCTTTCTCTCCTCACCCCTCCTCTTTGCTTTACTGTACTCTCCAGACACAGCGCACAGCATTCCAATGCCTGCAGAAGTTCCAGGCCTTCAACAAGGAATTCAAGAAGAGTGAGTGGAGCCCAGAAGAGGACCAGATACTCCTGCAGCTGGTCCAAGAAATGAGGGTTGGGAAGCACATACCATACCGGAAAAGTAAGTAGTGTCCCTAGGGGAAAGATCCTCCTCCTCGCAATGGCAGTACCTCCTCTTCTTTCATAGCTTTCCATGTCAAGACTGTGGCCTAGCTGGGTCTGGCTGTTCCTGGATGAGGATAGCCTGACTGCTGTAGTCCATGTGTTTGTAACCTCAAGGAAGGACTACTTCAGTGTATTCTGTGTGGGGCTGCCCTTGGTTCTGGTTTGGAAGTTCCAGCTGGGGCATAATGCTGTGACTAGATTGAAGACAGGACACCCTTGTTAAAACAGCTGCATTGTTCAAGGACCTTGTATTACTTTGCAAAGCGCTGAACAGCTTAGGTCCAGTGTACCTCTGGGATCACTTGAACACTTATGATATCCCAGTTTGAATGCTGAGATCCACTGGAGCATTGTTGGCTGCTCCCCAAGTTGGTGAGGCTTGATTGATGAAAATGAGAAACCAGGCCTTTAGTGTCCTTGGCCCAGTCCTGTGGAACTCCCTGCCACTAGATAATCTGTGGGTGCCTTCCATGCCAGCTTTTAAATGCCTGCTGGAAACGTTTCTGTGCTACCACACCTACGCAGGCAATTAAGAAGATGTTTGTCTACTGACATTTCTTTTTAATTCTTTTGCTTTTAACTTGCTTTTAATTTTTTACTGACTGGTTTTATGGTTTTATATTGTTGTAAACTGCTGTGATATATTTCTATGATACAGCAGTAGTAAACAAACAAAGAAACATGGGACACAGTAGTTCCTGGGATTTCCTGGCTACTGAGCAATCAGAATAATAGTAACAACATAGTAACCTCAGCCTCCTTCCTTGGAGGTTTTAAAGCAGAGGTTGGATGGCCATCTGTAAGGGATGCTTTAGTTCATGGGTAGGCAAACTAAGGCCTGGGGGCTGGATCCGGCCCAATTGCCTTCTAAATATGGCCCGCAGACGGTCCGGGAATCAGCATGTTTTTACATGAGTGGAATGTGTCCTTTTATTTAAAATGCATCTCTGGGTTATTTGTGGGGCATAGGAATTTGTTCATCCCCCAAAATATAGTCCGGCCACAAGGTCTGAGGGACAGTGGACCAGCCTGCTGAAAAAGTTTGCTGACCCCTGCACTAATGACGTGTTAGGACTGGAGGACCCTTAAGGTCCCTTCCAACTCTATGATTCCATGTCATAGTGGTAAATGGGGCAAGGCTCCCCCTGCTATAAAAGACACCCTCTTCCATCCATCTACAGTTGCCTATTATATGGAGGGCAGGGACTCGGCCCAGCTGATCTATAGGTGGACCAAGAGAGTGGACCCCAACTTGAAGCGAGGAGCCTGGACTCCAGAAGAAGATGCTGTAAGGGCCCTTTCCTATTACCTTCGGGGGTGGAGATTAGTGTAAACCCAATAAGCTGATCTTTGGTCCATATAGTTCAGTATTGCCCACACTGACTGGCAGCAGCAATGGCTCTCCAGTAGTTCAGTCAGGGAGTTGTTTCCCAGCCCTACTTGGAGATTGAACCTGGGACCTTCTGCATGCCAGTCAGGTGTTCTGTCACTGAACTATGGCCGTTTCCCTTTAACATAAAGTTAGATACTAGTCCTCAAGGTTCTGAACAAAGGACTAAATTTAATAGGAATATATGGGAAAGTGCTTTATACTGAGATGGATGAGAGAGATATTCTGAGAGCCAGTGTGGTGTAGTGGTTAAGAGTGGTAGACTCGTAATCTGGTGAACCGGGTTCGCTTCCCCGCTCCTCCACATGCAGCTGCTGGGTGACCTTGGGCTAGTCACACTTCTTTGAAGTCTCTCAACCCACTCACCTCACAGAGTGTTTGTTGTGGGAGGAAGGGAAAGAGAATGTTAGCGCTTTGAGACTCCTTCGGGTAGTGAAAAGCGGGATATCAAATCCAAACTCTTCTTCTTCTTCTTCTGATGGGTCTTCAGAGACAGCAAATACTATATATCCTTCAAATTTATCGGAGAAATGTTAATTTAAATATCCTCTCCACAAGCATTCCTGTATGGAAGGTGGAGCAAAAGCACTTTCTGTCTCATTCAGAAAGGGAGCCTAGTCTCACTGAGATTGGGTGGGTAAGGCTTTTTGATTGAGCAACATCATCTAGCATCACTACGGGATTTCAGTAGGTTGTTTCCATTGCTGAGCTACTACTAATTGATAATAAAAAGTATACAAGGTCTTTGTATTTTAGA
>OFHU01002368.1:0-223537 GCA_900245905.1 Lacerta viridis
TATTTAGGGTTTGGTCGGTCACATACGTGCAGCACTCCGAACCAATCAAAGCACAAGTCCCGCCCTCCGACGACAATAAAAAATCGGTAGCAATCCGGTTTTGAATCGATAATTGGCGTACCTGAGAGAGCTCAGTGGTTAGAGCATCGGTGACTTGTTCGGTTTCTCGCATGAATTTGAGAAGGATGTCCGTGAGTTTCAAGATGTCAACGTGATTGGAACCCGCTCCGTAGGCAGGGAACAATGCTCTGCCCCACGTCTCTCCGTTGGCGGCCACATCGGAGAGATCCGAGAGAGCCTTGTTCCTCCCTTTTGTTTCTCTGTCTCCCGGTAGGCAGGTCATGGGTGACTCGGATGCCCGGGACAATGTACCCAACATAACAGGAGCCAGACATGTGGGGGCTGACCCACCGATATCCGCGGTGGGCACAGATCCACCAGAGGCCCGCGAGGTAGGACTCCATTCGGCCCGAGGCAAAACTTTGCAGAAGAGCGGGGTTCGGAGTTCCCACGGGGCCAACAACGGTAGCCCAAGCGGCGGAGAGGTTGGAGGCAGTGTGTGTGCCCCTCGGGCTGGTGATTATGACTTGCCCTGTCTCACGGAGTTCCAGGTTGGTGTCACACACACTGGCCCCCACGTTAGGTCCCTGTCCAGTGAAGAGGCGGCAAAGGGGGCCCCTGGTTGGACCTGTCAAATACAGATATTGGTGAGTGAGATTCAAGGCTGTTAGGTTCCATGAGGCAACGTCCCCTGATCGGAACTGTTCCAGGGTGACGGCCACCGGAACCAGAGGTAGTCCTTGTCTCATATGGGTCGGGGAATGGGCGCAGATCCAACAGTCCCGAGTAGTGGTTTCCCTTGCCACCTTGCTGAGAAGCTGAATAAAGGAGTTCTGCTCCCAGGAAGAGAGGAGGTCCGGTTCTATCCCTGACCGGTTCAGTCCTAGTTGTCGGGGTGCGGTGCCTATCGGGTGGAGAGGGTCAGTGGAATTAAGGAGGCTGACGCTGGTGGCGATGCCTCCACATCTCTGGGGTCCTGTATGATCCCAAGCAGGGGGATGGGAAGGGGCTACTGGGTGATGCCATCCTTCTAAGTACTCCCCTCCCTTCCAGTTCCTCGTAAGTCCAAGGTCCCAGAGGCAACAAAACCTCCTGAGACATACGCCTTGCAGTTGGGATTTATGGGGTCCCGGAACCATGCGGAGGCATTGAAATCCAAAGAGGAGGCTCTCAGAGGGTTGGCGGGGGTCTGGTGTAGACATGTGAGGCTCCACCAAGCGCCACCTCAGTCCAATTGGGAAGCCTTGTAACCTCCCCTCGTTCGTAGAGGAGGTAGGACCCATTCATACATTGTAAGCGGTAATGCCCATGGTCCAAGGCGAGGACAGCGGCTCCGACGCGATGGAAGTATTGGGTACGGATAAAGAGTTCCCAATACTGAGAGTCAGAGAGTTGGGGCACTACGGAGTGACGTAGCAGGGTCCGGGATTCAGGAACACAAAAGTCAAAGTCCCCCATTCGATCCCGATTGTCCCTGCCCCCTAAGTCAACGGCATGGAAGTCCAGGTAACGGTAGTCGGTGTGCAAATGCACGCAGTGGTTGGCTGCGAAGGTGATAGTCGCAGCCGTTAGAACAAGGGATATAAGTACGGGGAGAGCAGAGAAATTGGGGCGGCATGGTGGAGGTTAGAGGTGGAGCTGTTAGGTAGCTGTCAGCTGTCAACGAGCTGTCAGAAGGCGAAGCGAAGCGAAGGACGAGCTGTCAGCGAGCTGTCAACGAGCTGTCAGAAGGCGAAGCGAAGCGAAGGACGAGCTGTCAGCGAGCTGTCAACGAGCTGTCAGAAGGCGAAGCGATGTCAGCGAGCTGTCAACGAGCTGTCAGAAGGCGAAGCGAGGCGAAGGACGAGCTGTCAGCGAGCTGTCAACGAGCTGTCAGAAGGCGAAGCGAGGCGAGGACGAGCTGTCAGCGAGCTGTCAACGAGCTGTCAGAAGGCGAAGCGAAGCGAAGGACGAGCTGTCAGCGAGCTGTCAACGAGCTGTCAGAAGGCGAAGCGAGGCGAAGGACGAGCTGTCAGCGAGCTGTCAACGAGCTGTCAGAAGGCGAAGCGAAGCGAAGGACGAGCTGTCAGCGAGCTGTCAACGAGCTGTCAGAAGGCGAAGCGAAGCGAAGGACGAGCTGTCAGCGAGCTGTCAACGAGCTGTCAGAAGGCGAAGCGAAGCGAAGGACGAGCTGTCAGCGAGCTGTCAACGAGCTGTCAAAAGGCGAAGCGAAGCGACGAGCTGTCAGCGAGCTGTCAACGAGCTGTCAAAAGGCGAAGCGAAGCGAAGGACGAGCTGTCAGTCGCGTTTCAGGCGTAGTTTGATACCGGTGCTGCCGGGAACGATCTCGGAGGTCCAGATGGCGTCCGGTCTGGTCTGCTGGACCCGATCCTGGTCCCGATCCTGATCCGATGGCGAAGTCTGTTGGACCCGATCCTGGTCCCGATCTGTTGGACTGGTCCTGTGGCGAAGTCTGTTGGACCCGATCCTGGTCCCGATCCTGGTCCTGTGGCGAAGTCTGTTCTCCGTCCTCGTCGTCTATATAGGAAGCTGCAGTGGGAGGTGGGTTATCGAAAGTATAGTCTTCCCCCCCGCTTTCCTGTGTCTCTTGGGGCGGTTGGGTGGCCTTGCACCTAGTGTGGTGAAGCCAGGAATTTTTCTCCCCCACTTTTAAAGCTGTGAGTGAGACGAGGAGGACCTGGAATGGCCCCTCCCAGGCTGGCTGTAGTGGGAGTTTCTGATAAACCTTCACTAACACCCAGTCTCCTGGTTGGAATGAATGAACGGGGGCATCGGCCGGGAGATTCTGGCCTTCTATGGCCGCATATTTATGGAGGCAGCGCAGTTGCTTCTGCAGTTGTATTACGTAGCTGGTAAGTTCAGCTTCCCCAATGTCCAATTCTGATAAGGGGAACTGGGTATTATAGATAGGAGGGGGTCTTCCGAAGAGAAGTTCGAAGGGGGAGAGTTTTAGGGGTCCAGTGGGGGCGCTCCTGATGTTGTGAAGTACTATTGGCAGTGCATTGACCCATTTCAAACCAGTGGAGCTACAGATTTTCCCCAATTGGACCTTTATTTCTTGATTCATGCGTTCAACCTGCCCTGATGAAGCGGGGTGGTAGGGGGTGTGCAGTTCCCACTTAATGCCAAGAGCAGATGCCACGTGTTGGACTACAGCCGCTGTAAAGTGGCTCCCCCTGTCAGAGTCTAGTTTGCGTGGGATTCCAAATCTTGGGATGATTTCATGGAGTAGGGCCCTAGCGACAACCGAGGCCGTAGCTCTTTTAGCAGGAAAGCCTTCAGTCCATGAGGAAAATTTGTCAACTATAACCAGGACATGATGAAAGCCCTGGCACGGGGGAAGATCGATAAAGTCCAATTGTAGGTTTTCAAAGGGGACAAAAGCCCATGGTCTAGCCCCTGGTGGCCGCCTGGGCTCACGTTTAGGATTATAATTTTGGCAAGTGACGCAGTTCTTAGTAGCAGCGGCTGCTGCAGTGGCTGTCCCAGGGGCATACCAGGATCTTTGAACAAAGTCTATCAGTTTCCCTTTGCCCCAGTGGGTTTGTTGATGGAGGACTCTGACAAACTTAGGGGTCCAAGCTCTGGGCATGACAACTCTCCCATCTGGAAGGGTCCATACGCCATTGACCTTAGTCGCACCAATGGTGGTCCACATGGATTGCTCCTCCTCAGGGGCAGTCCTATACATTAGATCAAAGTCAAAGTCGGCAGGTATTTGAATGCATTGGAAGTCTGCTCCCTCTCGTGGGAGTTGCAAAGCTGCCATTTGGGCGGCGCGATCTGCCCTCCTATTTCCCTTTGAGACCGGGTCTCTCCCTTTGGTGTGGGCCTTACAGTGGACGACAGCGATGGAGGCCGGTAGGTGAATTGCAGACAGTAGTCTTTCCACTAGGGCAGCGTGGGAGATTTGTGATCCTGCAGCTGTTAGGAAGCCCCTTTGGAGCCATATCTGCCCCGTGGTGTGGACCAGACCGAAGCAATACTTGCTGTCAGTGTATATGGTGGTGCGCTTTCCTTCGCTAAGTTCACAGGCTCTAATGAGGGCTATTAGTTCCGCTGCCTGAGCACTGTACTGGGCATGTATGGGACCCGCTTCTAATACTTCGAAGTCAGATACTACGGCATATCCAGTCTTTCTTTCCCCATTCACTATCTTAGAGCTGCCATCCGTGTAGAGTATGAGATCTGGGTTCTCCAGAGGGAGGTGATCTAAATCCTCTCTAGGTTTTTCAGTTTGTCTGACAATTTGGGCACAATCATGGTGGGGGGTGCCATCTTCCGGCAGCGGAAGTAGGGTCGCCGGGTTCAAAGAGTTTACTCTTTTGATGACTACGTTTGAGGGAGCCAACAATAGGGCTTCGTAGCGGTTTAGACGCGGGTTGGAGAAATGGTGGGTGCCTTTCATAGATAAGAGGGTGGAGACTGCGTGGGGTACATGGATGGTAATTTCATGCCCCAGTACTGTCTCCTGCGCTTTCTGGAGGAGGATTGCTGCAGCGGCGATAGCCCTAAGGCAGCTTACGGCTCCTTTGGCGGTGTTATCGAGTTGCAGACTGTAGTAAGCCACTGGCCTTTGCCGATCCCGAAAAGATTGAGTTAGAACTCCCGAGGCCACCCCCATCTGTTCGTGGACATATAGATTGAATGGGATGCGGTAATCTGGGAGGCCTAGAGCAGGGGTGGAACGCAATTCTCTCTTCAGGCGCTCAAAGCAGGCAAAAGCCTCGTCGCTCCACAGTAACTTATCGGGGTGGTCCTGGCGGGTCATGGCCGACAGGGGCTTCGTTATTTCGCTGTAGGCTGCGACCCATTCCCTACAGAACCCAGCCATTCCGAGCAGTCCACGCAATTGTCGCTTAGTCTGGGGTAAGGGTATTTTAGTGACGGCCTCAATTCTGTCGGTTGCCAGGCTTCGGGTACCCACCCCCAAGATGTGCCCAAGGTACTTGACCTCCTGCTTGCAAAATTGTAGCTTCTTTGGAGAAACCTTGTGTCCTTTGTAGGCTAAGGCGACAAGGAGGTGTTTGGTGTCTGATTTGCATGCCTCTTCGCTATTAGAACAAATCAATATATCATCAACGTAAAGCAGATACTTGGACCCAGCAGGCAGTATTACATCCTGTAGATCCTGGTGCAAGATGGCAGAGAAGATGGCCGGTGATTCCACATACCCCTGGGGTAGCCTGGTCCAAGTAAGTTGGCCGGGTCCCCAGGTGAAAGCGAAGAGAAATTGACTTTCAGGGGCCAGGGGTATGCTGAAAAATGCAGAACATAAGTCCGCAGCGCTGTACCAGGAGGTGCCCGGTGGTATTGCATTTAGTAAGGAGTTTGGGTTCCCCACCACCGGGTGGCGCGGCACCACGAATTGGTTAACTAATCTCAAGTCCTGTACAAAACGATAACGGGTTGGGGCGCCCTCTGTAGCAGCCTTCTTAATGGGGAGGACTGGCGTGTTGCATGGGGAGGCGCAGGGCACTAAAATTCCCTGTTGTAGGAAATCCTCTATCATGGGTGTGAGTCCCTGTATTGCAGCTTGTGGTAGTGGGTACTGTTTAGTACAAGGGTATGGGAGATCTGCTCTATAGGTGATCTTGACAGGCACAGCGGATTTTAAAAGCCCTACGGAAGTGGATTCTGTCCCCCATAGCCAAGGGGGTAGTTCCAATTCAAGGTCCAAGGGGAGATCCGGGAATTGACGTTCCTGGACTGCTTCTTGTACGAGTCCCTGGAATGCAGGCACAGATTCCTCAGGCATGTGCAGATATATGCCGTCCTGTGAGCATTTAATGGTTGCTCTCAGCTTGCAAAGTAGGTCCCTTCCCAAGAGATTCACTGGGCTGCTGGTTAGCAAGAAGGTGTGTTCCGCTAATAGGGGTCCCAAAGTGACCTTGGCTGGCTGTGAGAGCGGACAGGTGCGGGGTATCCCATCCAGTCCCATGACCTTCCTGGTTTCCTGCCCAGGTTCCAGATGGCTGTTGGCCAAGGTGGAATAGGTCGCTCCGGTGTCGAGAAGGCACTCGTAAGGATGCCCATCGATCTCAATGGTGCAAATGGGATCTTCCGGAGAGAGTGCTAGGACTGGGCAAATGGCTTGGGTCTGGTTGGGATCCCCGGCTAATTGTCAATACTGATTCCCTCCATGCGGCTGAGGAGGTAACGTGGCCGGTAGTGCTGCAGAACTTTGGGTTCCACTTTGGTGGATCGGAGGACGCATATTGGATTGGGGGGCCTGTGGTCTGGAAGGCGGTTGGGGCCACTGACCCTGAATCGCTGGGGTTTGGTTCCCAAACCCTGGGGCGGCCTGTTGGTCAGGCAGGTAGGGCGCATAGCTAGTTCCTCTGTGGTGGGGAGGCCTGGTCTCTTGTGTCCAATTCGTTACCGGATTAAGGTATGGACAAAATTTGCGTATGTGGCCTTCCTCCTGGCAGTGGAAGCAGCCCCCTCCTGTATGTCCCCAGGGTCGGGTTGTGACTTGTGGCCCCCCTCCTCTTCCCCGTCCTCTTCCCCTCCTTTGATACTGAGCCGGTTCCATGCTGAGGGCGAGCACATGGTCGTCCTCTGGCCTGGGTTCTCTCCTCTTCTTCTCATCCCTAGTGTTGAAGATGGTTTTTGCGATGGAGAGGATCTCGCTAAAACTCTTTCCATCGTATCCTATCTGGAGGCTTAAAGCCTTTCTTATGTCCGGGCTGGATTGATCCTTGAAGAATCCTTTCACTATTACTGAGTGTTGGGGATTGTCGGGGTCTATCCCGCCCCAGGTCTTTATCGCCGATACCAGCCTAGTATAGTAATCTGAGGGGTGTTCGTTGGGTCCTTGTAGGACCGACTGGACTTTAGTCCAATTAACGGTGCGCTGGCCAGCCGCTTTAATCCCATCTAAAATGGCTTTCTTGAAGATTTTTAGGCGCCACTCGCCGGCAGGGGTGTTGTAGTCCCAAGCGGGCTCCGGTTCAGTCCTAAGATTTTGGGCTGTCAGCGGTTCGACACCGTCGGGTCTGTTCTCCTGGTAGTTTTCAAGCTGTAGTGCTTCTCCCGCCTTGGCCAAGATATCCGCTTTCTCCGCCTCGTTAAAGAGGGCATTAAGGAGAACATGCGTGTCAGCCCAAGTCGGATGGTGTGTGGAGAAGATAGCGCTTATTTGGCGATAACATTTATCAGGGCTATCTCTTAGAGACGGCATCTGGCTTGCCCAGGCCACCAGGTCCGCTGTATGAAACGGTTGGTGGGTATAAATCATACGGGGTGGGCCATTTGGTTCCGCCGGTGGTATGGGCAGCGCTCTCAAGGGCATCTGTATCTCTGGCTCCCCACTAGGCTTAGATGTGCTGGGGCCCGCGCCTGATGATGGCGGCGTTTGCTTCCCTTTTGTTTTATTTCCGCTACGGAGGGCCATTCCCTCCTCCCCCTCCGACTCTTCCTCCTCTTCCTCCCCTGAACTTGTCCCGGGGTCTGAAGCAGGGGCCGTTGCGCCCTGGTAGTAGAAGGGGATTAGGGTCCGATCTATAAGTTCTTCATTTGAACGTTCCTCGTAAGGGGGAGGAAGTGACTGGGCCGGTTTTTGGCGTCTCTTCTCGCTGGGCTGCCGGTTAGGCTTGATGATGGGAAGCTGCAGCGATGGGGCAGTTTGTAGGGAGCACAGGACCTGTTGGACTGCCTCGAAGGTAGCCAGATATTCCAGCTGGCGGGGCTTTTCCTCTAATAAGTACTTCTTCAAAGTATTAAGTCGATCTTTATTGAAAGATCCGTCCGTTGGCCAGCGGAGCTCGGGTTTTAAGGTGGCAGTAGCATTTGGCCATAGATTCCTGCAGAGGTCTCCTAACTTCTGCTTGGATAGTAGTTCGTGCCCAGGTATTTGCTTCCAGTGGGCCAAGACAAACTCAAGAGGGGAGTCGGGGTCCAGCTGAGAAACGGAAAGCTTCCGTGAAGCTTTCCTCCCAGAGGGAGCCCGCTCATGCTTCGAAGCTTTAGTTCCCATCTCACGACTCTGGGTTTTAGGTTCCTAAGAATGGGAAAAGAGGGGTTGGGGTTCGGGTTTCTTAATCGGATATCCTTAGTCCTTCCTTTCCTATTCCTAGCACTTAACTTCAACTCTGGCGCCTATTCCTTACACCGTCGGGGTTCCTTCCCCCAGACCTTCTCCCCTTTTAAAACAACCAAGGGTTTCCTAACCACTCTGCCGTGTCTTGCCCCTCAGGCCAAGCTCTCCCTCCTGGCAACCTCCTACCTAACGCTACAACTTGAGAGAGGGGGCCCTACTGGACGCCCACTTAGCGTGGTGCCAGATCGGGTAGCCCCTAGATAGAGTTTTCGTTCCGGAATACCCCCCTTGCTTTTGGAAGCGGGTTCACACGCGACAAGCGCGCACACGTGTCCCGACCAGTGCGGCTAGGGTAACGATAGAAAGGAAGTCCCCCTGCCCCTCGGCTGGTAGGTCACCCGTTTGCAGGGAGGTGGTTGTTTAGGCCGTCCTCCCCGTCTTAACTCTCGGGTTCCACACCAATGAGGAAGACAGGAGTACGAAGAAGAACTCTGGCCCCTTGCGTTCGATAGGGTGCCCACAGCGGTGAGGTGGTTGTTTAGGCCGTCCTCCCCGTCTTACGTTCGGGCCCCGTCTCGGTGCGGCTGACCAGAGGTTTAAGAGAAAGAAAATAGAGCTCAGGACTCCCCTGTCGAGTTGAGCATGGGTCCACGCGTTGGACTGAGAGAAAGGCAAGGAATAACGATAGGTAAGAGGGCAGAGAATTAGTTGCCAGGAGTCACCACCCCTCTCCCACCGATGCACGGGGATTCAACCTATACTCACGTCTCTGGTCCTGTGATCCCGGGATCAAGAAGGTAGCCGGCGAGCTTTCCCTTTGCTCCCTGGTTGGTCCCTCGGAGACTTGCAATTACCGCCCGGAGGATGGCCGAAGGTCCGGAAAAACTTCCCAGGCAAAGAGGCCCGGTGCCGGCTGAAGGTTTTGGGGTCCCGCGGCCAGCCGCACGGGAGCACCGCAAGACTCCCGGGTTTCGGCACCAGCTGTTACGGAAAAATCCCAGGTGTGCTTGCCCACCTGGCCCTATGAGAGAAGCCCACGGGTTCTGCGGAGATCAAGGAGGAAGCCAGCCAGGAGCAAAGTAAAGCAAAGAAGCTTTATTGCGCAACAGGAGCAGCCAAGACTGTTCAACGGGGAAAGGGGTGACATGGACTTTTAAAACTTTACGAAACATCCCAGCATACACTTCAGAAACGTCATTGTCACATGGGGAAAAACGTCAGATGATGGACAGGAGGAAGGGGTTATGCGGGATTTACATATGGGGAAAACAAGTTTAGCATAACAGTCAAGGGTGGCAGGAACAGGTAAATGGTTTAAGGGTGGGTACAATACACATTGAAAGTTTCCACTGGGGAAGAACAATAGGGGATCCTTGGGAGGATGTCTGCCACCATGGTAACTGATGGATGGAACTTGAGTGGATTAACGGGAGGGGTGCATTTCCTCCTGAGTACGTGATCCGCCGCTAAAGGGATTATGGAAGTTACTGAGGTGAGAGCCCAAAATCATATGGTATCGAAATAATAAACTTCTGATGATCGGAGGATGGCGGGGACCGAGGGGTTAGAAAGGTTATTTCATAAGGAACAGATAGACACCCGAACCAAGCAAATCGGATACTGCGTTGTGGAGATATTGATTTTTGTAACAATAAATGCTTTGAGCTGTCAAAAACTGGTCACCCAAAGTGTAAGTTTGTCTTCTTGCAACATTGTAACAAGTTATAATTGATAGATTCCCCAACTAGATACATTTTGGTTTCGGTTCTATTGTTCTCACAGCAGGGAATCTGTCAAAACCCACTTAGAGTGTAGCCAAGCGTGAAGGTGATGATTGAAACACTGAACGTTCCATTTTGGAGGCAGGGCTGGATGCACGCTCCTGATTGGTGGGCTTGCCGCTCATTGAGAAAATGGTGTGTAGTGAAGCGCTTTGACAAGGGAAGCGAGATGGGTTTTTCAGGCTTTATGTGCAGCCTTTCCGAAGGGCTCCGAAGGGAAATCAGTGTGCTGCTTGTGAGACTGTGTGGGACATGTGGAGGGGGTTTCGGGGGCCCCGGGGAGAGGGTCACCAGTGGTGATCCGGCGCGTCCAGCTGGCCGTCTTGCGAGAAGCTCTCCGGGGAAGCACACCCCCCCCCGCTGGTTTCCGTATCACAGAAATCACTTAGAAACTACTTGCCCATGTGGCCCCAAAACTTTCTTTTTAGGAGGGCTAGGCTACATGCTTTTTTTCTTTAAAGAAGACAAGCCTGTACATTGGGTTCGGCCAAGCTAACGCTTGACTGGCACCCGGTTAGCGGTTCACACCCAATCCATGTAGGTGTAAATGCCGCAGCTCAAGTAAGAGGCATTAAATGGTCTATGAAACAGGCCCAAAAATATGCAGAATTCTTCCAGAGGAATATCTCTGAATCCCTTATTGTCTCAGTGGCGGAGTTGTCTGAACCAAATAGGATACTGGAGTGGTTCTCCCAGTTCTCTGCAGATTTAACTACAACAGATATAAATCTTCTGGAGCTGAAACTCTTCCCCCAGAGTACTTGCAGGCCAAAATTGCTTACAAACAGGCACAGAAGTCAGCCAAGCATGAGTGGCAGCTAAGACGTTGGGTGTGTTTTGTAAAGGGAGCATTTCTCTCTCTCTCTCTCTCCTGCCCTGTTTTCTGGGAGAGTGCTTTAGTTCCTACCGCGCTTTGCAGCCGAAAACATTCCACGTTTCTCGTCCGCAGATGTGGGAAGCCGAGGCGACACGGTCCTGGTGCCCAAATCTTTCGGCCGCAGCCGTCTCCTCAACCAGAACAAAGCTGTTTACGCCTCGCCAGAAAACAAGAAGATATTTGAGGAGGAAAACCGGGTGAGTGCCGTAAGAACAGCCGGAAGACCTTGGCTGCTGGATCAGGCCAAAGTGGGGCTCATCGTAGTCCATTACCCTGTTCTCACAGCAGCCACATGCCCCATATAACCTAGAAATCTAGATAGACTGCCTCTGGACTTGGAGGTTCCATAAGAACCTCAGAAGAGCCTGGTTGCTGGATCAGGCCAAAGGGGGCTCATTTAGTCCAGCCTCCTGTTCTCACAGCAGCCAACCAGATGTCCCCGACTTCTGGTATAACGAGAGAGCAAGAAAAACCTCTATGTCTCTACAGCTTGCAAAAACAAACAAAAAAAATGCATATTGGCCAGAATTGTGTACAAAAAGGTGGATTTGCGGATGATGCATGCCTGAAAAGATACCAAAAATCAGTCGACATCAACATACTCTCTGTGGCAGAATCGTTTAATTATTTGCTGTATGAAAAAGTGCTTTGTTCCGTCCTGAATCTTCTGATATCTTGCTTCATTGCATGGCCCCTCCTCACCCCTCCTCAATATTGATATGTGTATACCTGTAGCCTCTGTCCACCTGTGCTGCTGGGCTGAGTGGGACAATATGGGAGCTGTCTCGCTCGCCCTTGACCTCTCTTCTGTTTTCTCGCCCCTTAGTTACGCCAGGAAGGGAAACTGCCGAGGCTGCAGACCCACACTGGCGAAAAGGTAAACGGATGCAGGTCTACGGCGTGTGTGTAAATACAGTTTTCCGGCAGGACAATGCCCTAATGGGAAACCTGAAAGCAGGGCTTGAGAGCACAAAAATCTAATGTTGGGAAGTGAAGTGTACTAAAACCCTTTTAAGTTCCCTGCCTGACACAACAGGGAGAACCTGGCGGGCCACGTACCGGATCAATGGCGACACGTGTGGCCGAGCGCTTGCCGCTTTCCTGAACGTTGCAAATCTTGTGAGAGCTCCTAAATCATGGATTCCCGGGCGGGAGTGGGGAAGCTGGAGATAGCCAGCAGGCTGGATCCTTAACCTCCCCTTGTACATTGAATACAACAGTGAATTTGTACTGCGTTTGTACACTGTTGTGACCCATCCCGAGGCCTTGTGGCGTAGGGTGAGCAATGCATCTCATAGAAAATAAAAACAGCAACCGCTTGTTAGCGTGGTCAATGCCTGCGGGGCCTGCAGAGGAACAATCGGAGCTTCCTGGGTGTTTTTCAGCCAGGGTGGATTGTGTCCTTGGACTCTGAACATGCCCAGATGGGAGGTCAGGGAAGGAGGGGCATGGGGCGCTGTGCAGAGGTGATTTAGGAACTCTCTTAACTCAGTATTTAGGTCTAGTTTCAGGTAGGTAGCCATGTTGGTCTGCCATAGTCAAAACAAAATAATTTTTTTTTAAAAAAAAAATTCCTTCCAGTAGCACCTTAGAGACCAACTAAGTTTTTTCTTGGTGTGAGCTTTTGTGTGCATGCACACTTCTTCAGATGGTGTGCATGCACACAAAAGCTCATACCAAGAACAAACTTACTGGTAGTTGTTTTCTAAGATGCTACTGGAAGAAATTATTTTATTTTTTATCAGTATTTAGGCAGTGTTGTATATTCTCCCTTGCAGTTCTTTCTTTGGCTGGGGGGTGGGGTGCAGGGGGAGGCAGCAGGCTGTCTCTCCCTCTCCCCTCCCTGGCCAGGAAACCCCACCCTGCATTTAAATATGTGAAAACCCCATGAAATGGCACCTTCAGCTACAAGCAGGAGGACCCAGCACTGTGAGGAACAGGGGGAGCAGCTTATTACAGAGTCAGAGTGCTCTCCCAGGGGTTCAGACAGTGGGGAGTCTCCCCTAGCCTTCCTGGAGTTGCTGGGGATTGAACCTGGCACCTTCTGCTCTGTCTGCTGTGCTAAGCCTTTTGCCTGAAAGAAAAGCAAGAGTCTAGTCCTCATTGTTCTGAATGAAGGGCTGATAAATGGGAACAGCAGCCAGACCACTGGCCTATCTAGCTCAGCATTTACACTGATGGGCAGAAGCTCTCCAGGGGTTTTATTTTGGGGAGGGGGGGGTTTCCCCCAGCCCCAGATGCTGAGATTGAACCTGGGACCTTCTGCATGCAAAGCAGGTGTTCTGCAATGGGCGAACGAAGATCTCCCGGGTGGGTCTAAGTGTAGTTTTTTGGAGGGCTTCTTTTCTTAAGGCTTTCCGTTACTGTTCCTCCGCCCCCAATCCCCGTTTTTCAGACCGTCCGGTTTCTGCGCAAGTGCACCCTGGAAGTCGGAGTGAACGACTGCGAGCAGTTTGAGCTGACCCACGAGATCGTGGCACGGCACTTCCTGCGAAACGTGAGACCTGCCTGTGTGGCCGTTGGTGTCCTGCCTTCCTGGCAGGAAGGGGAGGGGAGGGGAGGGGAGGGGAACTGGCCGGCTCCTCTCAGTCCCAGCCTACACAGTCCTGGGCTGGCTAATGGGAGCCGTAGTAAAAAATATATATATATATGGCTCTCCTCCTGGCAGGGGCTGATGGGAATCGTAGTCCAAAATGGCCATGCTGCCCATTAGATTTGTGACAGCGTTTTTCTATTTGCAAAAAAAGAGAGAAAGGGCTAGGATGTTTGGGTGAGAGCCCTAATGAGTTACGGGGTGGTGGGGTATGGCAACGGAGGGTTTTAAGAACGTTTCGTTGAGTTGATCTCTTCCTGATTAGAGTGGGCTCTCGGCGGGATATCTCCTTGGGAGGAGGGTTGAGGGGAGAGGAGGTGTTTTCATAGGGGTTGTGGAGGTCTCAAGACAACGACCCCCTGCCCCGCTTGAAGTGGGTTGCTCGGATAACTCTGTGCCCTGTTCCTTCCAGCTCGGGGTCATGGTTCTGCCGCATACCTTGAAGCTTCCGGACGAGCCCATCACGGAATTGGGGGAATATTGGTGCGAAGTTACGGTAAGTTCGCCCCATGTACGTTCACGCAGGTCAACGTGTGGGAGATTTATAATAGGAAAATTGTGCCCTCTTTTTCTCCAAACCAAAATGCCAAGGTGGATGGTGCATGTATTGTATAAGATACGTTTGTTTCTTGGTTTGCTTATTTATTCGGGGGGGGGGGGTTTGCCCACTCTTCACCACAAGGCCCCAGCAATTGAAGAAGTGCAATATGAAAGCCAGTTCAAAACAAGTTATAGGAGCAAGATTAGAGCGTGTCTTAAAATATATATATACAGGTGCAACTCGAAAAATCAGAATATCGAGGAAAAGTCCGTTTATGTAAGCAATTGTTTTCATTAGCTACTGGAGTTTAATATGAGATAGACTCATGACATGCAAAGCGAGATATGTCAAGCCTTTGCTTGTTATAATTGTGATGATTATGGCGCACAGCTGATGAAAACCCCAAAGTTGAAATTGTTAATTTGGGGTTCTCATCAGCTGTACGCCATAATCATCACAATTATAACAAATAAAGGCTTGACATATCTCGCTTTGCATGTCATGAGTCTATCTCATATATTAGTTTCACCTTTTAAGTTGAATTACTGAAAGAAATGAACCTTTCCACACGATATTCTAATTTTTTGAGTTTCACCTGTATCTCAGGTATCAGAGGAGAGAGGCGTGTCTTCTGCATACAACAGAAGCTCTATAATGAAGGTGCCAGGAGAGAAAATTTCACAGGTTAGGGGGTTGCACAGAGGAGACCCCCCCTCCCCAGGCCGAGGCACACGCCCCAAAATTTCTGAAGGTGTTGTAACTGCCAAGAGGGACCCTTCGACTGATCCTAGCACCCGAGAGTGTCTGTGGGGTACAGGGAAATGATATTTCAAATATTTGGGCTTGGAAACAAACTGCAGCTGTTTTAAAATGGTGGCATCACATAAGATCTAAATAGAACCCCAGCCAGTAATGCGGGCACTGTGTTTGGGACCTGTTGAAGTTTCTGAATTATCTCCAGGGGCAGCCCCACGTAGAGCGCATGGCAGTGAAAGCTTAAGAGCCTGCTGGATCAGGCCATCACTGCCTCCTGCGGGGGCAATAATCCAGCCTGGACGTTAGAGTCCCATAGCCGAGCCGCATCCCTGAAGGGGACTGTTCTAGTATTGATATTGGGTCATAAAACCTTTGACCCAAGTAGTGCTGCTGGCCGGCACTGCAATCAATCACCTTTACGATCGTCTCCGACATCAATGGCGCCCAGGCACACTTCTCGCTGCGCCCTGAGCGTTCTCCAGTCCAGCAGAGTGAATCGCAGCGTCGGGATGGCTTTTAGGTCTGCTTCTCCGTGGTGTCTGAAATAACTTGACAGACGCCAGTGCTACTAAACTAAACTAGGCTTTATTTAGTAGCACACACACAAAGTCCTACAGACTTGAGCTGCATGCTTGCAGCAAACTAATAAACTCACATTCAGCAGTAACGGTACACTGAACACAGAGTGAGGCGAAGGGGGAAAGTGAAACCAAACCTCCCCTTTTCTAGACAAAGGAAAAGTGCCCGTATTACAGTGGGCAAGGCTCCCAGGATCAGAACGCCTCTTGCATCATTAACTCTAAGATGCCCAGAAACCTGACAGGGACCGTAGTTGGCCAGCTTGCCAGGGATGGGGAAAGGCCGTCCTAGTCTCAGCAGGGGAGCTTAAACGTCCTCCCCATCTCCTCTTTCGGTTGACCACCGTCCTCTTGGCTCCGGGGGACACACCTGCCCCCTGGCCCACTTCTGCCCTCCTTTTGCAGGTGAACGACCTCGACACCGTCCGAGTCCCTCTTTCCGTGGTGCGGTCTGCAGAACCCAAGCCCGAAAGCTACAGGGTGTGGCTGGCTCAGCCGGAAGACGCCCCTCAGCAATAGCACCAACGTCCGCCCCACCCCAGGAGGAGAAGGGAGCAGGGGGTGCTCTCAAAACAAGCGTGAAAACTGGGGGGCACCCAGCTTGCCTGCGCAGCTCAGGAGATCCAGAGACCTTCGTCAGATCGGGTTTGGACAAAATCTTCATCAGATTAGTGGGGGTTTTTTTGTCCTAAACGTTTTTGACAACAGGGGGGTACTCCTGTCCTAAACGTTCACAGGCATCTCTGACAGACAGGTTTCTCTCGAGTAAGAGGATCACACCACCTAGCATTCCATGATTTCTCTCCTCTCCTGAGGAACAACAGAATGTTGAGTCTCTTACCAATAAAAACGTTTCAAAATCAGAAACTCTTCCTGGTTGCAGTGAGTAAGCTCGGCCATGATCCCTGAAGGAGAGTCAGAGTGAGATCGGCCGCTGAGGCACTCTGCGTCTCTCCTCTCTTAATGTCCGAGGGCATCTGGATAGTAAAGCACTGAAAGGGTTCTGTGATGGCGATGGAGGAGTTGGCCTCCATTGATTGCCTCGGTCGCAGGGTGCGGAGACGGATGGGTGCCGCTGATCTGCCACTGGCCGAGTCTTGCTCTGACCCTAAAGGTTACGGATTTGCCATTGGCCGAGCTTGCCCTGACGCTGCGGCAGTTGTCAGTCGCCATTGGCTGAGTTGCCCCCGGTTTCCTCTAGTGGGGCGGGGCTGGCAGAATATCCCGGGAAAGAGGTGGAAGAAGCCTTGAACGGGAAGGTTTGAAGAGGGAGAGGTCCCAGGGAAAACAGGGAGACGGTCAGGAGGAGGAGTCGCGAGGGCAGAAAACCGGGGAAAGGAACAGGCTAAAGGAGAGGCACTTGTGGGTCAGGGAAACCCATGCAGCATCAGAATCATGTTTCCAGAGTTGTGAGCCCTGGGATCTTGCTTTATTCTTAAAGGAAGCACCGTCGCTCAGTGCATACGGAAGGTGCTAGGGTCGTTGTGTAATGATACCTCCCGATAGGGCTGGGGTCCTCGTCTGGGACCCTGGAGAGCTGCTGGCAGTCGGCATGGGTTGAGCTGTGCCCCAGCTGAAGTTCCGAACCTTTCGAGAACAGAACTCTTGGAAGAACTTGCAGCACGCAGCGACCCATTTCCCTCTGCGGTGTGTCCCGCCACCGCTGCGGCGACCCCTTCCCCGGGCCACGCAAAAGGAGACAGCGCCGATGGCTCCATCCTGGACGACACCTGGCGGCCCAGCCTGTGGACTTCTGCCCGTTTGGCCCTGCGTCTCTCCTCCTCCACAGCCATTAATTACGGCGGTGCGCACCTCCAGCATGAACAATGGCATTTGAAGCGCGCCCTGGAATAATTCACGCCTCGGGCGGTGTGCCTTCGGAGCCAGCCCTTCAGGTGATTGATGGGGCCTTCTGCCTCCTCCTTTTTTTAAAAAAACCACCCTCCCTCCTGAGAGGGGAAGCACGATCTTTCGTTCACTTTAGCTGCGAAGCGCTTGGAGCGGCCCGGGAGGGAAGGAAGTGTGGGCGTGCTGCGTCCTCCTCGCGGGGAAGATAGCCGGGAAAGCTTTTTAGTTCCTTCTCCCCTCCTCCCTTTTAAAAGCAAAGCGGGGGAAGCTGCCAAAAGTGTCATTAAGCCCCTGACGTGGGCCGGCGGAGGGGCTCTCTTCTGCCGGTGGGAGACGGAACACGGCCATGAATATTCACGGACGCGCTCGGCCCTTTGCCGCAGAAGGCCCATCAGTTATGGCGAGGCTGACGTCCCGCCTCGTCAAGGTGACTCCCGAGATAATATCGGAGGATGATCCTGCTAAGCAAGGGGGGGGGAAGGCGGCTCAGAGGACATGGGGGCTGATGCAGGGAGAGGGTGTGGCGCAGGACCCCCCCCCATCTCTTCCTTTAACGGGACGGATGTTGGAAGTTGGTCTCCCAGCTGGGATGCAAAGATCTGGCCACCCGCTATCGAGTCCGTAAAGACACACACACACACACACTGGTTTTGCTGCGAGGGGCAGTCGGTCAGCGTGGTGCCATCCAGATGTGGTTGGACCCCCAGCTCCGTCACTCTTGCTGGGAGCTGGGAACCCCAACAGCACCTGGAAGGTCATAGAGCGGTAGAGTTGGGAGGGACCCCCAGGGGTCACCCAGTCCAACCCCCCTCGCAGCCCAAGAATCTCTGACAGACAGCCATCCAGCCTCTGCTGAAAAACCTCCAGCGAAGGAGAGTCTGCAGCCTTCCAAGGGAGTCCGCTCCACAGTCTAGACACCTGTCCTCAGCTAGCTCAGGGGTGTCTTAACGCTTGGTCCTCCAGATCTTGGCGGACTCCCATTAGCGTAGGAACACAGGAGGAGCCCTCATGGATCAGGCCAGTGGCCCATCTGGTCCAGCCTCCTGTTCTCACAGTGGCCAACCAGTCGTCCCAGAGGGAAGCCTGCAATCGGGACCCGAGCCCAAGAGCACTGGCTCCCCTCCTGTGGTTTCCAGCAACCAATTTTCAGAAGCATCGCTGCCTCCGACCGTGGAGAAAGGGCGCACCCATTGTGGCTACCTGCATCCCTGGCCATTGGCAACAATATCTGGAAGAAGCCAGCTAGCTATCCCTGCAGTGTTCTCCTGCCATTGTGTGGCCTTTCGGTATTAATCTTCCTACTGCCTCTTCCCCATCCCTTGTAGATGCTCCCCAGGCATTTAGCATTTATTTATTGAATTTATTCCCCACGGAGCTCGAGGCGGCATATACAGGGCTCCACACACCCCCCTCTGTAGTGCCCCCAACAGCCCTGCAAGGTAGGTTGAGAGGCAGTGATAGGGCCAAAGGATTGCACCTGGTGAACTTCATGGCCAAATGCAAATTTGAACCCTTGTCCCTCCAGAGTCCTGGCCTGGCATCGCTACGCTGCCACACCGGCTCCTCCAGAGGTTGACCAATGGAACCAGAGGGGTGGCCGCCAGTTCTCAGTCACCGTTGCCCTCCCCCCTTTCTTAAATTCTGAGCAGATTTGTTCCAACAGGAAAGCAGGATATAAATGATAAAACGAAATGCCATCTAGTGAGAGCTCAGGCCTGGACACAAGAGTCGCTGGGGCAACCCAGCCTAATTGGGGTATAAGTAATAAAATTATTATTGGTAAAGGTAAAGGGACCCCCGACTGTTAGGTCCAGTCGCGGACGACTCTGGGGTTGCGGCGCTCATCTCGCTTTACTGGCCGAGGGAGCCGGCGTACAGCTTCCGGGTCATGTGGCCAGCATGACTAAGCCGCTTCTGGCGAACCAGAGCAGCGCACGGAAACACCATTTACCTTCCCGCCGGAGCGGTACCTATTTATCTACTTGCACTTTGTTACGCACTGCTTTCGAACTGCTAGGTGGGCAGGAGCTGGGACCGAGCAACAGGAGCTCACCCCGTCGCGGGGATTTGAACCGCCGACCTTCTGATCGGCAAGCCCTAGGCTCTGTGGTTTAATGCACAGCGCCACCCGCGTCCCGTATTATCATCATCATCATCATCATCATCATCACCATTATCATTATTATTATTTATTTTAGAAGTCTTGGGGAGCTGTGAGCAGAGGGGAAGAGCAAACTGCAGTAATGAAGCAGAGATTCACCCCCCCTTTTTTTGGTTGGTGTCTCCCTTCCTACAGTTTGGCTGCTATTTTTATTCATATTGCAGCCGTGACAACGTAAATGTTTCCCCTCTTCCTCTCCTGCCCGTCACCACAACCCTCTCCTGTTTGGCACCACCAGGTGGCAGCAGAATCACACCTCTAGGTGATTTACGAGGGCGTTCCCCTGTCCGTCTGCCCTCATCCTGCACCCGGCTCCTCTAACCGCTAAGCGGATTCTGCCTCTCGCCACCCATTTCCCCAAACTACCTTGTTTTCGTAACTAACGTCCTTGCGGCGCAGTTATCCTGCAGGTATCCTAAAGGCCCTGCCCATCTCTGGGCTGTCCCTTGAGCCTGCTATCAAAGCACATCTCTCAAAGAACATACGTCACAAATAGCGGAGGGTTCATTGAGTATCCAGGCACCAAATCATTAAACCAAAGAGGAAACGAGTGGTGGGTTTTTAAGCTCCGGATCCACGCTGCTCTGGGCGAGAGTGAACTGAGCAGGGAACCGGCATGCGGCTTAGTTCTGCAATTCCCACAGTAGTTCTGGGAGTTGTAGCTCCATGAGTTGAACTGGGTGCAAAAACTAGGTTGCAAAAGCAGCTCCCAGAATGTTTTTGGGGGTAGCCATGACAGTGGTATTGCTGTTTAAAGCGAATGTAGCCTTACTCCCGAGGAAGCCTACGTAGGACGCCATACTTCCTTTTACAAAGGTATACCTTCTAACCGTTTGTGGGTGCTCCCTGCCTTACGACTTTAATCCCCAAGCAAATAGTTGCCGTGGCAAATGAAGTCCGCATCACCCCTTGGCTTGGAAGTCCAGCTTTATTCTTTCTCCTCCGGACCCGGAGGAGAAGAGGTTAAATTAAAACACCAAAGAGTAAAAGAGTTGGGTTGTCTGCTCCTCACTCCTGCTCTGAGGTGACCCACTGAAATTGGTGGGCGTTGGTTTCAGAGGTTCTCCTCTTGAGCAGAAGCGAGATGCAGACAACCCCTTTGGCTGCATGCAGTGGGAAGAAGGTCTCTTCATTTGTGATGGGAAGTCCAGAAGTTTGCTTTCTCCTCCGAGAGGGGCCCCGAGTGCGAGGCGTCGCTTAGATAGCCTCGTTGAGTTTCTCCATCACTTGCTGCCGGATCTTCTTTGGGAGTTCCGGGTTGGTGAAGTAGTCTGGGAAGAAGAGGGCGAAGGAAGAGGAGGGGGTTAGCCAAGAGGAGAGGGAATCTTGTGCTGCTAGCAGATTTATTGCATCTTCAAGGCGTCCTCCAGAATTCAAGGGCATACCCTAGCCAAGCAAAAGGACTCCGGTCGTGTGTGGATGTGGAAGGGAAGCGTTGCCTGGGGAGGCTCTCTGGGGGGCCAGACGGAGAGGCCTGGAGGGCCGCATCTGGCTCCTGGATGGATGTTTCCCACCCTTAGCCCTAGAGGGCACATCCCAGCCGGAGAAAAACATGCAAGGAAGCTGTGGGGCAGGGCTGGTGGGGGACGTGGCCTGGCGAGAGCTCCCCGAGGGCCGGGGAGAGTGCTGTGGGGGCCGCATGGAGCCCCCAGGCACACCTGATGCTAATCTGCCTGGCCAGGATTGAATGGCCCCATCGGTACAGGGTGTTCTCTTGGTCACAGACCCGACAGCAAAGAATACTACGCGCACTGGCCAATCCTGACCTCAATTCCTGGTGCCAGAGCAGCAGCCCTTGTTTATTCCTTCTGCGACCAGTGTCTCTCTCTCCTGATCTTTGATTTCTGACGGGGCTGGGTTGTTAATTTGGGCGCACCTTGTGCTTTGAGAGCCCCTTTCTTTTTAAAAACTTAATTTTTCAGGTGGGTCCCGCGTCGTCGTGAGGGAGAGGCACTCCAGGGGAAGGTGCGGCCCCCGACCTGTTGTTGGGACTACAGTTCCCATCATTCCTGTGGTTGGGGCTGGAATCCAGCAGCCTTCAGAAGGCCACGGGCTGCGTTCCCTGAAGGAGAACAGTGCTAGTCACTCCTAGCTAAACCACTGACCGGACATTCTCGAAAGGGAAAAACGGGTACGCTGATTTACAAGGGACAGGAATCTGGAGGGTGGGACCAATGTGGTGTAGTGGTTAAGAGTGGTAGACTTGTAATCTGGTGAACCGGGTTCGTGTCTCCGCTCCTCCACATGCAGCTGCTGGGTGACCTTGGGCTAGTCACACTTCTTTGAAGTCTCTCAGCCCCACTCACCTCACAGAGTGTTTGTTGTGGGGGAGGAAGGGAAAGGAGAATGTTAGCCGCTTTGAGACTCCTTCGGGTAGTGATAAAGCGGGATATCAAATCCAAACTCTTCTTCTTCTCCTTAGTACATGGCAGAAACTCAAGCGCACATCGTCTCCGCGCAGAAACTTGGTTCTCTCCCCTGCGCAGTTGAAATGTCTGTGGGCATTCCGTGACACCCAGGGCCATCTCGCAGAAGCTGGTCTTGCCAGCTGTGGAGGTAATGGCCAGGGACGGACTCCACAATCTTTTGCACGGGTGTTGCGCACATGAGGCCAGGGATGGAGGGGAGGGGGTGCTGGGAGTCCCAACAGCCTCTAGAGGGCTGCAGGTACCCCATCGCCAGACGCTGCTGTGCTACCTGCTCTAATAGCAATAGGAAGCATTTGCTGGATCAGGCCACCGGCCCTTCCAGTCGAACATCCTGTTGTCACAGAGCTCAACCAGATGCCTGCTGGAAACCTGCGTGATTCGAGCACAATAAAATCCTCCCCTCCAGTTCCTTCCAACAACTGGTATGTGAAAAAGTAAAATCTCTCAATATGTAAGGCTAGTAAATGAAACTCTTACCAGCAGCAAACTCCCGTATATTATTTGGTCTTCGCAGCAGAACTTCCCTGGAAACGTGGAGCAGGGAGGAGGTGGAGAGAGGTGGATAGGGGGGAAAAAAAGACTTTTAAAAGGGAGTTTTTTAAGCAGTTGATTGTGTTTTTTTTCCTTTCTCCTGACTGTTGATTTTGTAAGTCCTTGTCAAACGTATGCAAGACAAATTGGTAAATCACTCTTTCCTTATTGGGAATCGATAAGCCAATTAGCAACCGGGGAGAAACATTTAATTTACATCTGCATTCACCTTTGGGGGTGTGTGTGATGGAGTTTTATATTAAAAAACAAGGAACAAGAATGTACAACCGTCACAGAGCCGAGGAAATATTTATAACAATTAAGAGGACCTCTTCGTAATCACAACGGTCCCTTCATTGGGAATCGATAAAGCAATTAGCAAGGCAGCTAGGAAAGTGAGGGAATTGCCAAACTTTTTCGTAAGGGTGAACTGCAGCCTCGCAAGAAATACCCTGGGCACCTTGTAAATTAAAATAACTTTTTCAGTAGAGTGGTGGGTTGCCAGCTGATTCTTCCAAGGCTGATCCCACCCCACCCCCCGGCCAATCATAAAGGTAAAGGGACCCCTGACCATTAGGTCCAGTCATGTCCAACTCTGAGGTTGCGGCGCTCATCTCGCGTTACTGGCCGAGGGATCCGGCGTACATCTTCCGGGTCATGTGGCCAGCATGACTAAGCCGCTTCTGGCGAACCAGAGCAGCGCACGGAAACGCCGTTTACCTTCCCGCCGGAGCGGTACCTATTTATCTACTTGCACTTTGACGTGCTTTCAAACTGCTAGGTGGGCAGGAGCTGGGACCGAGCAACGGGAGCTCACCCCGTCGCGGGGATTCGAACCGCCAACCTTCTGATCAGCAAGCCCTAGGCTCTGTGGTTTAACTCACAGTGCCACCCGCAATCATAGAAGTTGAAAAACTTACCTGAGAAATCCCGACAGCAGCATTTCCACTTCCTTGTGTGACCGAAGGTATTTCTCATTAGCGATCCTGGTGTTTATCTGGGGGGGTGGAAGAGTCGAGAAGAGGCTAAGATCTGAGCATCTAAGCAAATTTGTGCCGACTTGGAGGTGAGGTTTTCCCCAGCTCCAAATCTTACTGCAGGTTATGGCTAAAAGCCCGGTAGCTGTTGAACGAGACTGTTCACAACGCATTTCTTAACAGCTTGGTGGGAGGAACTGCCAGCAATAGAATGTGAACAAGCAGCGCTCGGCCTTTGAGGGAAGTGGGAAGTCATTTTGGCTGGGGAGGAAAAACACAAAACGAGGTCTAGCGATGGGGGAAAGGGCACATTGTGGGGAGGAAAGGAATCGCCAAACTTTTCCCATACTGGATATGGCCAAAGGCTCATCTAGCCCATATTATCTAGCTCTGGCAATAACATGTTTCCTTCCCGCCCCCCCTCACCATGACCCTGTGAGGTAGGTTAAGCTGAGAGAGAGAGAGAGACTGGCCCAAGATCACCCAGTGAAAGCTTCATGGCGGAGTGGAGATTTGAACATTTGTCTCCCAGGTCTTAAGGCCCATATTCTAACCACTATACCACACTGTGATGAGGATTCTGGTAGCCTGAAAGGATTTGAGGAAGAGGGGGGACACCGCGGTTACACCAGACAGTTGGAAGGGGACATCCCTAAAACAAAAGTTTTAAAGGATGTGCATTGGCTCGCTTTTTTGAGTTACCTAGGCAGAGTTTTCTGTTTGTGTATGCTGCTCCCTCGACCCTCACTGCGATGGAGGCCTATCCATGGTCTCTTGGACTGGCGTCCCCGAGATCCAGGCGACAACCCAGGCTATACCCTTTTGTAAAGTTGCCCTTTTAAAAAAATGTCAAGAATCACTGTTTCTTTCTGATTCGGGGCCTAGTCAACTGTTAACTCTTCAGCTTGGCAGAAGCCTTTCCTTTCAATAATAATAATGGACTGAATACAGTGGAATAAAGAAGGTGAGTCCAGTTATGGGATGGCTCGAGTTTCCCAGCTGCCCCAAATATCATGGAACTGGCTTCAAAAATCCATTGGCCACGTGCCAGTGGTGAGCAGGGCCAGTGGCAAAACTGTGTGGAGCAACAGATGTAATTTTTACTTTAGGTAGGCTAGTTTCCACATACGCAGCCTCTCTATCCTCCATCCGAGCAATCGAGGAGCATCAGTCAGAGTTCAATGACATAGTCCAGCTAGGCAAAAACACTCAAGAGCTGCTGAAGGGTATGGCTTGGAAATGAGTGCGTTCTTGGGTGGGGGGAATTCCAAGGGCCTGTTGGGCTGCACTGGCCTCCCCAGGCGTGATGTTCCCTCGTTCCTCATTGATTAGGAGATAGTGAGACTTGCAACAAAATGTTGCAGCGTGGAGTCCTTCAGCCGGCCACGCCCGCTCCCTGAGGACTCCATTCCATTCCTGGATCTCGTTCTTCGGGGTTTTCCCCCTCCACAGACATTTGGTGTTCTGTAGCCATGGAGCATGCTCAGTCCTCGTTGGGTTGTTCTGGGGTGTCCAGACCCGCCCCCCATTAACGTTCTCCCCCACTAGAGATTTTGTGCACTTCTGATAACATTGAGGAACCCCCCCTTACTGATACCTTCTTCTCCTTAGCACCGATGGTGCCATTTTGCTTCCATAAGGGCCCACCATTGCTGTGGGAGGGAACTTCATGAGTATATAGCAGCCCCATCAATCCCAAGCACAGCTAGCGGCCGAGGGGGGTGGGAATTATAGTTCAGCAATGTTCTCCGACTCCGGTGCCCATCAACCCCAGCCAGCACAGCCCAATGGTCAGGGATGGTGGTGCTTCTAGTCCACACAAGCCATTTTAGTAAGACATTCCTCAAAGGGAAAAATATGTCTTCTTCTTTGGCAATCCCTCATAGCTAAGATTGTCTTCCATAAACACAGTTTCAACAGTGGGTCCATCAGTGACTGTGGAGGCCAATTCTGGATCCGCACGTCCTTCCACAGTGGGGACATTGGTTTCCGGGCGGGAGTTGATCACAGTGTGGATTTGCCAAGCGTGCCTTCCTCTTAGCATGTTTCTCCCTTGCGTCCTGAGTTCGAGTGTCTTCAAAGCCCATGACACCTTTGGTAAAGGCTGTTCTCCAACTGGAGCGCTCACAGGCCAGTGTTTCCCAATTGTCGCTGTTTATACTACATTTTTTTAGATTTGCCTTGAGACAGTCTTTAAACCACTTTTGTTGACCTCCAGCATTACGCTTTCCATTTTAAAATTGGGAATAGAGTAGTTGCTTTGGAAGACGATCATCGGACATCCGCACAACATGACCAGTCCAACGAAGTTGGTGTTGGAGAATGAGTGGGAGGCAACTTAGGAGTATGTAGCAGCCCCAAGCAAGGCCAGCGGCCAAGGGGTTGGGAATTATAGCTCAGCAATGTTCAGCTGATCGCCGAAGAATGGATGCTTTTGAATTCTGGTGCTGGAGGAGACTCTTGAGAGTCCCATGGACTGCAAGAAGATCAAACCTATCCATTCTCAAAGAAATCAGCCCTGAGTGCTCACTGGAAGGACAGATCCTGAAGTTGAGGCTCCAGTACTTTGGCCACCTCATGAGAAGAGAAGACTCCCTAGAAAAGACCCTGATGTTGGGAAAGATGGAGGGCACAAGGAGAAGGGGACGACAGAGGATGAGATGGTTGGACAGTGTTCTCGAAGCGACTGGCATGAGTTTGGCCAAACTGCGGGAGGCAGTGGAGGATAGGCGTGCCTGGCGTGCTCTGGTCCATGGGGTCACGAAGAGTCGGACACGACTGAACGACTGAACAACAACGTTCCCCGACTCTGATGCCCATCAGCCCCAGCCAGCACAGCCAATGGTCAGGGATGATGGTTCTTGTAGTCTTCCCGAGCCACTTTAGTAAGACATTCCTTAAAGGGGGAAAATATGGGTAGGGGGATAGACTAGCCAGAAAAGCAAAGGGAGGCAGAGCCCAGTGATCCTGCCCACCCACTCCGAGAATAATATAGACACCTTTAGCTTGCAGAGAGGCCCATTAAAATGTACAGCAAAGATCCATGTGGCACCTTTAAAGACTAGCAGATTTATTGCGGCATAAACATTCGCGGACTGGATGCGCCTGATGTGCTGGGCTCCAGTCCATGAAACCGTCTGCCACAATAAATCTGTTTTGTCTTGATGGCGCTCCTCTTCCCCCCCCCCCCCGTGTTGGCTGTATCGAGACGTAACTCCAGGCTACCCTCTCCGGAACGTGTCACAGTTAAAATACGGCCTCGGTTAGCTTTTATGGTGCTTGTGGTTGTTTTGTTTTATTTTATTAAATTTATATCCCACCGTTCCTCCCAGAGGAGCCCAGGGCAGCAACTGCACAAACGAGAAAGCAATTAAAATATCTCAAAACAATCCTGATGCAGATGCAGACTGGGAAGGGCGTCTACTTAAAAGGGTGGCAATGATTTATTAATTTACGAATCTGCTTTTACATTCATGTCTCAAGGCGATTTGCCGTCGCATCCTTAAAGAGAGAGAGAGACAGAGAGAGTTTTGAAGATGGTACGCAAAGAAAAGCCAAAGCAGAGATCTTTTTATCCAGTTTGGAAATAAAATAAAAATGTATTCGATTGTTTCCGGAAAGTACAGGTAACGGCTGCCTGTCGTATCTCAGCCGCAGCCGTGCAGCAGCGCAACCCAACCTGCAAAGATCACCACTAATTGCAGGCAAGTATCCCTGAGCATGTGTAGAGTGCTGATGAGTACTTGCAGCCAGCCCCTGAGAGCTGTATCCTCTGTGAGCGTGCCTAGTCCTCTTTAAAAGTCATCCGAGTTTGCAGTCATTGCTAATCCCAGCCCCAGAGGCTCGCCAAAAATGGACAAATACCCGAAGCTTTTGCAATGGAAAAATAAAGTCAATCCTGCTCCAAATTGCGCCATCACATAAAAAAAGACGAAAGATAAATATAGAGATAGAGAGATAGAGAGATAGAGATAGATAGATACAGGTGAAATTCGAAAAATTAGAATATTGTGGAAAGGTTCATTTCTTTCAGTAATTCAACTTAAAAGGTGAAACTAATATATGAGATAGACTCATGACATGCAAAGCGAGATATGTCAAGCCTTTATTTGTTATAATTGTGATGATTATGGCGTACAGCTGATGAGAACCCCAAATTAACAATTTCAACTTTGGGGTTTTCATCAGCTGCATGCCATAATCATCACAATTATAACAAGCAAAGGCTTGACATATCTCGCTTTGCATGTCATGAGTCTATCTCATATATTAAACTCCAGTAGCTAATGAAAACAATTGCTTACATAAATGGACTTTTCCACGATATTCTAATTTTTC
This sequence comes from Lacerta viridis, assembly GCA_900245905.1. Lineage (NCBI taxonomy): Eukaryota > Metazoa > Chordata > Lepidosauria > Squamata > Lacertidae > Lacerta > Lacerta viridis. The sequence continues at coordinate 27,512 of OFHU01002368.1, forward strand.
GAGTTTCACCTGTAGATAGATAGATAGATAGATAGATAGATAGATTATACAGACAGACAGATGATCGATAGATAGATGATCGATATGATCGATAGATAGATGATAGATAGATAGATGATAGATAGATAGATAGATAGATAGATAGATAGATAGATAGATAGACAGACTGATAGACGGACGGAGAACAACAAAATAAAGCCAACCCATAGCAGGCAGTTATTTAAAACTTTGTCTTGAAAGAAACAGGTTTAATAATAGTAATCCTAATCCTAATCACAATGTGATTATGCTAAGCAATTTCTCCAGGGCACTGTGACTTTTGCACACCCCAAAACCAAACCGCCCATTTCCCCGTGCTCCCCATCTCCGCGCCTTCCATCCGCTTTATCTCTATTTCTTTCCCAGCCGCCTTACGGCACCCTCTCTGAACATGCTTTGTCTCTCCCCAGCCCCGAGAGAGAAGCCCCTTGCTTTGCGGGGGGGGGGGAGTGTGAACCAGACTCCCAGCATGCCTTGGGGAAGCGGAAGACACCCCTTCCTTCCTCCTCCTCGCCTCCCCTCAACCCACCTTGTAGTGGGAGAGCTTGGTCTGCTGCTCTGGGTCGAGGGAGCCCCAATCCTGGCCTTGCAGGCCGGAGGCCAAGTCCACCATGTCGCGGAACGCCATGCTCAGGCAGGCAGGCGGGCGGCAGGCGTTGCCATGGCGACAGAGAGACACAGAGAGACTCATGCCAAGATGCTCGGGAAGCAGGCGCTCTCTCTCTCTCATTTAGAAAAAAAGAAAAGGCCCCACAACAACAAAGACACACTCCTCCTGGGGAGACACCATGAGCTCGGCCCTCTTTCGGGAGCGATGTTTGCAGATGTTTGCTCCCCTTGTGGGGCTCCTGCTCTGCTCGTGTGGGAAACACTGTCATTTTAAAAATTGCTTTTATCATTACTATTAGACACAATCTCCTTTCAGCCCACTTAGTTCATGTGGCTTTAATAATAATAATAATAATAATAATAATAATAATAATAATAATGTAGCCTCTCCTTTCGAACCCCTTCCCTCAGGTGGCATTATTGTCATTTTTTTAAAAAAAATTAGTAGTACAGTACTAAAGGTAAAGGGACCCCTGACCATTAGGTCCAGTTGTGGACGACTCTGGGGTTGCAGCGCTCATCTCGCTTTACTGGCTGAGGGAGCCGGCGTACAGCTTCCGGGTCATGTGGCCAGCATGACTAAGCCGCTTCTGGAGAACCAGAGCAGCGCACGGAAACGCCGTTTACCTTCCTGCCGGAGCGGTACCTATTTATCTACTTGCACTTTGACGTGCTTTCGAACTGCTAGGTTGGCAGGAGCTGGGACCGAGCAACGGGAGCTCACCCCGTCGCGGGGATTCGAACCGCCGACCTTCTGATCGGCCAGCCCTAGGCTCTGTGGTTGAACCCACCCGCGTCCCTCATAGTAGTAGTACACATGCTTATCTTTTTGCCCATTTTACTCGTGTGACATTACTACTACTACTACTACTGCTACTACTACTACAGTAGACCCTCGGGTAATGTAACTTTCGGGTTGCGAACACAGCCAACAACCCAGAAGTGTGTTCTTCCGTGTTTCGCCATGTGCACATACGCAGAAGCGGCGCCTCCACTTGCAGATTTTTCAGGGTACGTACAGACCCCTGGAACAAATTACATTCGTATCTGGAGTGTCCACTGTATTGCTATTTTTCATATTTTTCTTACCCATTCTTCACCACAAGGGGTGTTGTGTGTGTGTGTTCTCCTGGGTCTTTGGCTAATTAAACAATATATGGCTTTCAAACTGTTGGGGAGAGGTTGTTTTCGTTTGTCACGATATTAATGCATTTTCGGTGTTTTTTTTCTATTGTAATACTCAGGTGAAGGGTGGTGTAGAAAGTTAATTCATTAATTGATGGTAATGGCGTGATTTAGCCCGATTTTGCAACCCATAGGTTCACCGGTTCCGTTTCTGCTTCAGCAGCAGAGCCGGCAGGGTGAGGAAAGGTGGCAATCCAATTTGGGTTGGACTGGATGACCTCTGGTTCATTTTTAAGTGCATCCTTCTACGAAGCCCTACAAATATGCCTTTGCATTTTCCCACACACTTAGTCTGTCCCTGCCGGGCTCATATTGCTTGCTTGTTTGGTCAGGAAGAAACAAGTCCTCCCTTCAGGGGATGTGCTGTTTATACCTCAGGCAGTAAATGCGGTTTCAATAATATTCCCCTTTCTATATGGGAGAATCCACAAAAGAGAACCTAGGGAGGGGAAAAAATCCTAGACCCCAGATTTCCTGGGCTTCTTACCCACCAATTGATTGCAGACAGGGGAAATGATTCTTTATTTAGTAATATTTATTTCATTCATATCCCACCAGGTATGGCTCAAGGTGTGCCATACCTGGCTCTCTCCCACTCCCTTGCCCGTTCTGCACTCACACAACAACCCTGTGAGGCAGGTTAGGCTGAGAGATGGCGAAGGGTATGGTAAGAAAGACAACAAATAAATAAGGTGAAGAACTAAGGGCGATCAGTGGAGGTGGCCCAAGCCCTGTGCCTTTAACACAGGCAGGAATTCTTCAGGGGAAGTCTTCCTCGCCACGCATACAGGTGCAGTAGGGGGGGGGTGGGGGACTTCACCAGTTGGATTTCTGCCTGAATGCGCAGCTTAGAAAGGCACGTGAGCCCTGCTGGGTGTTGGGCAGGCACTGGCAGTTAGTGTTTTGACCCGTGAGTTTATCTTAACCCTCCCCAGCCTCGGGGCCTTGGCAGCCTCCCAGTCCTATCCGAAGCCTCTTTCGTTTCGCTGTGCGGTTGTATAAATAGATTTATTTATTTTTCTCCAAACGGCCGCAAGTCCTCCCTTGAAAAATGGCCAAGGAGCGGGCGCTGGGGGGGGGGGCAAGATGATAAAAGAGAGGTGAAGCAAAATTGTCTGGTGGTGGTGGAAAGGTTAAATTCAACCTTCCAAAGTTCTCTCCCCCTCACCAAGGGCACGAAAATTGAACGGGATATCAGCACAGTATTGTTGTGCAGGCCGACCCAACAACTCATCCTTACCTTTTGGCAAGGTAGGCACTCTGCCCATGCTCAGAAGCATCTCTTCTCTATTGCATCGCATCTTCCGACAGGCTTTTTGTTGGTGTTCATGCCCCACCGGGGGTTCGTTCCAAGGCACTGCCACCTACTCGCCCTCTGCCCCTGAGCTGCCTAAGTGCCCAGAGAGGAGACTGCAAGGGAAACTGAGGCTGCGTTCTTGCAATGCTCCGAAGGGGGCAGGTAAAGAGGTAAGGACAGCAGCACCAAGGCACTGCAGCAAGGGCCAGGAGCTGGCAGCGGCTGCCCCCTGGAGCGCCGTGGGGTTTGGCAACGGTGTGTAAGCAAGGCGTCCATCTAGTGAGTTTTCAAGAAGAAATTCTCACGAAGCAGCCAACATCTCTGGGCAGGTGGAGGTGTGTGGGGGTGGGGGTTAGGCTTTAGCAAGCATTGCCAAACTCACTCTCCTGGATATATTAACACTGCCCCCCTCTCGTGTGTGTGTGTGTGTGTGCGTGTGTTTTGTTTAACCTGTAGGGAAGATTTACTTTCAAGTGAATGTCAAATGGAGAAACGGGGAAGGGAATAGAGAGAGATGGAGAGAGGCGTGCTCCCGAGGTTCTAATTAAAAGAGGGAAAGTGGGAAAAGGAGGAGGGCCGGAAATAGCTGCCTGCAAGAAGGCCACCACGCACTCAAGAGTCGATATTTTGCGCCAGGATGACTTTTGGTTTGAGATTTCTGGGTAGAGCAGTAACCTTTGGAAAGGAGTAAAGGAGAAACAGAGAGAGAGAGAGAGGGAGAGGGAGAGAGAGATGCCTTGAGTGCCAAGAGACGTGCTTTCTTGCACAGAGGACTAGTGGCAAGGACTTGTGAGAACAGGATGCTGGGCTAGATGGGCCTTTGGTCTAATCTAACAGGCTCCACGTATGTTCTCATGAGCATGGCAGCTCGGAACAGATCTGTAGGCTGCCTCGGTGCAAATTAAGCCCTGCCAATTGAGAGGACAGGCTCTCCCCTCCTCGCCGCCTCCCGTCACTGCATAGAGGCTGCTGCCAGAGGTGGGAGGCTGGCCTGGCAGGATAATTACAATTATCTCCTGACGAGCGGAGGCGGCCGTGGCATCGCTAAACACAGTTGTTTTGCACATTTGCTCCTTGAAGGGCAATCGGCAGCCCACGGGCCTCTTTTTGCAACCTGGCAAAGAACCGGGCAATCGATCTGATGTTATATACACACAGAGAGAAAGAGAGAGAGAGAGATCCTTTTTGCCTGCATTTGATTGTTTACCATGTCCCTTATGTGGGGCTGCCCTTGAAGACTGCTCGGGAGCTTCAACTGGTCTAAAATGCAGCAGCCGCCTTTACTGGATTCAGTTCCTTCTAAATCTCATATACCTCTCATTTTAAAACGGCTGCATTGATTACTAGTTCATTGATTGCCAGGCCCAATTAGTTGCCAAGCCTCTTTCTTAGGCCTCTTGGGTGTAAAGATCAGCAGAAAGGGCCCTCTTGGCAGGGGCGAACGAAGGCGTCGTGACACCCGGGGCACATGCGCCGTATGTGCGCTGTACGGATGGTGCCAGGATCCTCTACATGCAGCTGTAGCGGGGACGGAGGGATCCCACCGCTATCCACAGCGCATGTGCGGCAGCGTTACGTACAGCGCATGCGTGCGACGCCGCACATGCGCTGCACATAGCGGTTTGCCGCCAGCGCCGGGATCCTCTGCTCGCGGCTGCAGCTGATTTGCAAATCCAGGGACTGTCGCCAGGAAACGGACGCCTGGTAACCTTATGTTAGGAGCCTCCGCCCTCACAGAGCTACACTTTCCCAGTGCCCTTAACAGTTCCTCCATCCCCACTTTGCATGCAGAGGGTCAACCCCTGGCATCTCCAGGTAGGGCTGCGGAAGCCCCCCAGGTAATACTGAGAGGCAGTGACTGGCCCACGGTCACACCCAGCGAGCTTCATGGCTGAGTGAGGATTCGAACCCCGGCCTCCCATGTCCTAGTCCAACACTCTAACCAATATGCCATGCTGGCTCTTATATAGTCGCTTTCTCGGTCGCTGTGAAGGTGGCCAGCCAGGGGGTGGGTGAGGAGGGTCGGTCGCAGGCATTTTGGGAAACGGCAGCCCTGTGGCCAGCCTTTAGAAAGGAGAAATTTCAAAGGATAGATTCGGACTTCAGAGGACAGATTTGGACTACAGCTTGGACTGGAAGAATGGAACGGAGTCAGGAAAAGGTGTGCAGGCAAACAGACAGTGGAATATATACAAATAAAGCTGTACCTGATGGATGAAAGGATTTATGATTTCTGACATGATTGAGAATCGCACACCCAGGGACGGAGAACTATGAACTACAAAGTGTCAAGATCGGAATGTGGAAAATTTGAGAATAACAACAAAGCAGGAAGAAGATATTAGAGATGCTTCAAGGTCCAGACTATGGGGAGCCCCAGAAAAATTAATAATTAATAATTTGATTGTAATTTGGTTGTTTTTTTAATTTTAGTTTATTGTTTTTAATTGGATGGTTATGATTTGATGGATATCTTAATTGGCTGTTTTTATGGAAAATGAATAAAATGTTTAAAAAAAAATACAGAAAGGAGCCAGTTCTGGCTTCCCAGAAGTTACTGGAGCTGAATCTGCCCGGTTCCCTTTCTGCAAGAGATGACGTGTTCGGGGGGGGGGGCCCCCGCTGGGAAGGCAGCATCTCCCATCCACCCCCATCCACTCCGCAGCTTTTCTGACATGTCCCTTCTGTAGCCCCACCTCTGTGCCCCCCTTCTTCTTCTCCTTCCTCCCCCCCCCTCTCTGTGGGGAGCAGACTTGAAGAAAGGCGCTTCCCGTGGTCCTTCCATGTTTTGCCGTAGGAGGTGCCCCAGCTGCTCTCCCTCCTCCCAGCAGGAGGGAAGGAGGCAGCTGGCAAGAGCTCTGCAGGTCAGGCCAAGATTGGCAAGGGAGGCATTGGTTAGGGGTGCAAAGTCAGGAGGGGGGGGTCGTGGCTTTTCCATTTCCTTGGTTGGAAAGGCAAAGCCAGTGGCTGAATGTGACCCTCAAGTCCTCTCTATAAAAGCCCAGGCTGCCCTCTTACAACCCTGCTGCATTGCACCCTCTCCTTGAGTGATTTCGCCTGGTCGGATTGGGTCCTCGGACTCCAGCCGTGCACCTTCCTTCCTTGGATAGAGAGGAGCACATGCAGAAATCTGGCTAGGGGCTGTTGCCAGTGTTAGTCCTACTCCGAGTAGACCCATTAAGATGAAGGGGTTTGGCTAACATTCTTTTCAGCAGGTCAACTTGGAGCAGAACTTCATTGCGTACAACCCCTGTTGCACAGAGGTCCTCAGGCTGGAAATGGTTCTTCCTCAACCCCGAGCTCAGCTATTTACACCCTGAGCCGGCCACCTCCCCCTGCCCCTCCCCAGCTTGAGTTGTTGGCTACCTCCCTCTGTGGCAGGAAGGAATTTGCCTGTCCTCGTTTGGCCAAAATCCACACTAAGTGACCAAACATCCTATACAGACAGAGGTGTGGCTTTGCTCGTTGTTGGACCACAGAGCAAGGGACCCGAACCTCTTCTTAAGTTTCTCGGAGAATTTGCCAGACGGGTAATGAATTCAGGCGAAACTGAACCAGGCTTACTTAGCAGGTGTTAATTTGAAGGGCATAAATTCATTTATATTGAAATGATTTGGAGGGCAGGGCAATGAACGAGAGCAATAAAAAAAGCAGCCAAATTGATTTGGAGGCAGATTTGGGAGTAAATGAAGAGAAATAGATTTGGGGTTGGGCACCAATTAACGGGGGGGGGGGAGAGTTGGGGGTGATTTGTAGGGGATGTTCATTTTTTAAACATCCAGAGGGTGCAGAAGTTCCCTGTTCTAAATGGACAAAACAGTTCCCTTCTGTACCTTCCCAGATCCGGCAGTTTCATTCAGGTGCTAGACCTGGCACCGATCAGGTCTCAAGGCCCACTGAGCGAGCGCCTTCTGCAAACAGAACAATGTGCGAAGCTTCAAGTTGCTCCAGCTGCAACTTCAGCAGAGAAGATCGCCCAAACAGGTTGTCAGATGCCTGAACTGTCAATTATCTGAGTCTAGCACCACAGACTGACATGAAATCTATAAAACAATTCCTCTTCCGACAATCATCTTTACTTTCCATGAGGACGAGTAAATACTGTCAATTCCGGTTTCTCGTTTTTCCACAATCTTAAGTTCCGTTCAGCACATTCCCCATCAGTTTGTACATTTTGTTGTTGTTTAAAAAGTTGTTTAAAAAGTCCATGCAAAGAATCTTAAGTGGTTTAGTGCAAATTACTCCCAACAGACACGTTTTTGTATGCTGTCTGGCCAAACGTACACATATGTATTATTTTGCAAAGCAACGTCCCCTATATATATATGTTTATATGCATACTTGTATCCCAGTACAGTATATGCATTTTTGTGCACATGAATTGGCTGGAGAACTGCATCGCAAAATTTGTAGAAAGTGAGGATTTCGGCATGCGGATTTGCAGTTTCCCCTGATTCATTTTGGCAGGTTGTTCTCACTAATATACGTGTCCTTATGCACGCTTTACCCTAGTAATATAAGCATTTCTGTACAGTTTTGTTGTTGCTGGAGAACAGCATCACAACATTTAAAGAAGTGCAAATCTCAAGGGATAGGCGCATATTGTCTCAGAAGGTGCAATTTCTCATCTCCATCCCAATCCCCCTGGGTCATCCTTGCATTTGAGTTTTCCCTGGAATTAACTGGAGATACTGCTGAAATTTGGATTTCTTTCTGGGTTTTGGCTCCCAGCTCTTCCAAACAGCAGAAATTGACCTGGTCTTAACTTTGGGGGCAAAATCCTGTGTTAACTGGGGCACTGCGGTGGGAATCATAACCATAATCATAGGCCAGAGGTTGAGGTTTTGTTTACTGCTCTTGAGAGTTTACTGGTCTGTGCATAAGTTGGAGAAGGGGCAGATGGATCATAGAATGGATGGCAATGATGAACAATGATTAAACTTGCAGGCTTCCTCCACCTCGGCCCTCCAGATGTTTTGAGACTACAACTCCCATGATCCCTAGCTAGCAGGACCAGTGGTCAGGGATGATGGGAATTGTAGTCTCAAAACATCTGGAGGGCCGAGGTTGAGGAAGCCTGGATTAAAGGCTTGCAGATGGGGAAGATGGGGCTCATCAGCCTGGGAAGGGAACCCACCTAGGAGAAGGAAAACTCTGGTCCCAAACCTCTGCTGCCTTGTGGAATATCTTTGTGAGAAGAAAAGGCTGAGGAGGAAAGCTTACACAAAGATGGCGCCTTGTACGCCTCCTTCTGGCAACTCCTGCCACCAAGCTGGTGCCAAACATCTTGCTCTGCTTTCCTTTGGACCAGATCCGTGAGGCTGAGAGGGGGTATTGTCATATGAGCAGCCCACGTCCTCCATATCAACTGCCCAGACTTGCACCCCGGGGAGGTCACTTGGGTTTGACTTCACCCCTGGAGGCGCACTCCATTGTCCCTCAAGACAGACAGATGCCAAGAGCAAAACTATTGCTAATCCCTTGTACTGAGCAAGAAGGAGGGGTGAAGCTCAGGGGTAGAGCACGTGCTATGAATGGAGAAGGTTCCAGGTTCAATTGGCGATATTATGGTGCTGGAGGAGACTCTTGAGAGTCCCATGGACTGCAAGAAGATCAAACCTCTCCATTCTGAAGGAAATCAGCCCTGAGTGCTCACTGGAAGGACAGATCCTGAAGCTGAGGCTCCAAGACTTTGGCCACCTCATGAGAAGAGAAGACTCCCTGGAAAAGACCCTGATGTTGGGAAAGATGGAGGGCACAAGGAGAAGGGGACGACAGAGGATGAGATGGTTGGACAGTGTTCTCGAAGTGACTGGCATGAGTCTGACCAAACTGTGGGAGGCAGTGGAGGATAGGGGTGCCTGGTGTGCTCTGGTCCACGGGGTCACGAAGAGGTGGACACGACTAAATGACTAAACAACAACAAACAACAACAACAACAGGTAGGGCTGGGGAAGGAACCCTGGCCAACTCCCTGGAGAGCCACTGGCAGTCCATGTAAACGATGCTAAGCTAGATGGACCAACTTCCTATTTAAACCATCCCTTTGTTCAGAACCACAGGGCCTGGAATCTTACTTTTACTTTTAAGGGGAAGCTTTGTAGCTGAGTGGCAGGGCACACCTGCTTTGCACGCTCAAGCTCCAAGGTTCAATCCCCAACATCTCCCAATACAAGGCCAAGAAAGACCTGAAGAGCTTCCGCCAGTCAGTGTCTGCAGTACTAAGCTAGATGGACCTATGGCCTAACCAAACACAAGTTCGGAACCCCGTGTTCCCTGTTTATCTGTGAATGTATAAAAACTGGTTTAAGTCTTGAGGTGCAGAGACATCCATCACCCCTCATGGTCAGAAATCAGCTTGGGGAAACCTGTCAGCATATCCAGGAAAGGGCAGGCCATTCCCAGCAGCCCTCCCCACCCCCCCCAACTCTTGCCAAGACTCACCTTGGCCAGTCTCCAAATCAGGATGGAGGGACACCCCCTCCGCTCTCGCCCCTCCGCCGAACCTGCCTTTTGCCCTCCTCCGTCTCCAGCAGCTGTTCCGTCTCTGTAAGCCACGGGCTGCCTCCTGACCCAATTTCTCTGCTCCTTCTCCTCCACCCCCTGGCATGGAGGGCTCAAGCTGTTCAGGCTCGCCTTGACGCCCTCCCCCTCCCCAGTGTACTTTCCTTCCATCCAACCAGCTTCCCCTCCCCCCATCCTCCCAAACGATACTGTCGAGGAAAGCACATTCTACACTCCTTCCCAGGTTTAAACGGGCTCTTAAAACCAAAACTATTAGAGCAGGTTTTTGGGGACCTCAGGTGCAGGGGCTGGATGTGGGCCCCAGTCCTGTCCTTCTGGCCCTTAGGATTCTCCCCAGCCCAGATTAGCCCACATTCTATTATTATTATTATTATTATTATTATTATTATTACTACTACTACTACTATTCCTAGCTAGAATGGGTCTTTAAATTATAAGGCTTCTTGCTTGCCTAAATGGAGAATATGGGAGCAAATAGCAAATCAACACTTGCTCCCACTTTCACTCCGTCCCCCTGCCCACAGCTGGCATGCAGCCCTCTGGAGGAGGCCTAGCAGGGAAAGTAGCCCATGGAATGGAAAAAGGTTCCCAGTCCTGTTTTAGAGAGTCTTAAGTATAGCTCAGGGGTCCCTAAACTAAGGCCCGGAGGCCAGATGCAGCCCAATGGCCTTCTAAATGCGACCCGCAGACGGTCCGGGAATCAGCGTGTTTTTACATGAGTAGAATGTGTCCTTTTATTTAAAATGCATCTCTGGGTTATTTGTGGGGCATAGGAATTGGTTCATATTCTTTTTCAAAATATAGTCCGGCCCCCCACAACGTCTGAGGGACGGTGGACTGGCCCCCTGTTGAAAAAGTTTGCTGACCTCTGGTATAGCTGGACCATAAAGAAGGCTGATCGCCGAAGAATTGATGCTTTTGAATTCTGGTGCTAGAAGGGCTGCTGCTGGCCTGATCCTGCTGCAGGGATCTTCTTAAAGCCTTAAAGAATTGGAGAAATTCACGGAGAATGTCGCAATCAGTGGCTATTCGCCACGATGGCTGTGCTCTTCTTCTGCATACCAGTTGCTGGAAGCCACAGGAGGGGAGAGGACTCTTGTGCTTGGGTCTACTCAAAGCAGGACTTAGCTGCTTGCAACCCACATTTCGTTTTACAGTGAAACATTCAGCATGAATGGGAGACTCCAAATGTTGCTGGACTCCAGCTCCCCTCATTCCTCACCATAAGACCTGGGACTGATGGCAGCTGGGAGTTCAACAGAACCTGAAGCTAAGGTTGCCAGATTTTTTCCCCAAAGAATCCAGGGACACAAATAAATAAATAAATACTACACGTTGAGGACCAGCCCCAACCATCCCAACTCCTACTTGCGTGCAAGCAGGAGGGGGCGGGGATCCCTCAGCTGGGAAGGGAGGCTTCCCGTTGCCTAACTGAGAGATCCCTGCTCCCTCCTGCTTCCACGCAAGCCCTGATAGGCAGCACAAAGCCTCCCTTCACAGCTGGGGTCAGGGAAGGTGGAGGCAGCCAGGAAGCTACAACTCAGAGCCCCTGCACCACAATCATATGGGGACTTCCGAGCAGCTCCTGAAGCCAGCCAGAGCACAATTGCTCTGGGCTGCTGAGACTGCTGCTTCTGCTGTGTTTCCCGGGGACATTAGATGAAATCCAGGGACATTCTGGGGATGGAATTTGTCCGGGGACTTATTCACAAATCTGGGGACTGTCCCCGGAAAACGGGGACATCTGGTAACCCTACCTGAAGGGCACCTTTGGTCCCTGACTTATAACCTGCTTTTGGACTAAAATGCTATAGAATTAAAGCATCACACACCTGGACAAGCTTTGGTCAGGCTGCATTGGAGTTAACTGAGCAGCACCAGATCCCACTGCCTTGCCTGGAGAAGACTTTTCCTGCAAATCTGATTCTACCCCCACCGAATGGCACACAGCCCTTTTTGCTTAGAGCTCTCCAGCGACGGACCTTTCTGGTGCAGGCCATCACCCCCCGGAAAATGTAGCCATGCTTTTTGCAAGAGAACTTCTGCCAGGGATTCTTTAGTTGCGATTGCTGCTTTGCAGGGGGTTGGACTAGATGATCCTTGGGGTCCCTTCCAACTCTGGCTCCCTGAGAACCTTGAGGGCTGTCGGCCTGCCTCCCTTTTTAAGCACACCTTTTCCTGCACTCTAGATCTACTGCCTCTCCGCTTGATTTGATCCACCGGAATCCAGGTCAAAACGAATTACAGCTGAGCAACGCCGTTCGTTTTGAAAAATTAAATACTGGCCTCTAAGAGGCTTGGGAGTATCTCAGAACCAGGCTGCTAGCATAAGACAAATGGTGTGTGTGTGTGTGTGTGTGTGTGTTTTACACAGATAGTGGGAAAGAGAAGCAGAGTCCATTCTTCTGCCCCCCTCCCAAGCACGAATGAGATCATCGTGGAAACGAGCAAATTCTTAAATCATCTTGTCATCTCCAATATCAACAAGCAGCGCACGCTCCTCGACAGATGCCAATATATATTACACGGGCGGGCATCTCGCCCATCCCCACGCCGAGGCGCCGAGGGCCTCTTACGAGAGGAGTTTCCGCAAGTCTAACGCTTTAAAGGTGGCGGCGATGAGGCTATTAGCCACGGGGTGGGGTGGGGGTGAGAAGGGAAGGGAATTGCCAGCCTTGGGAAGGCACCAGGGAGCAGCAGCATGGGGCATTGGCTGAGACCTGCGCATGGCAGAGGGGCACTGCCCATCACTTGGGCCTTCTGTCTCTGCTGTGGCTGCTCCCAAACCCTCCTCTATCCTGCTGGACACTGGTACAGACTAGGCAGGGAGAGAGAGGGGGGAAAGAGCTGGGGGGGGGAAAGGGGGGCTCTTGCTCTGGGGATGCTCCCCCTCAAACCTAGAGCTATTGCAAAAAGGTGGCATGCACTGGAAAGTATGCTAACAGTAAGGGCATCCTGTTACTCTTGTGGCCTCCCAGAGATCTTCTGGCTGTCCACTGCTGGAATCAGGAAGCTGGACTTGAGATGGATGCCTGTTCTGATTAAGCAGGTCTCTCCTTCTTCTCTTATTGGTGTGATATTTAGCAATGGAACACCCATGTATAGGTGCAGTATGCCCCTGAAATTCAAGTGCGGGGGGGGCAGCTCAGGCCTTCTGCCCTGCTTGAGGGCTGCCCTAGAGGCGTCTGTCTGGCCTCTGTGAGGAACCAGGATGCTAGACATGGCAATCTGAGCTGGCAGGGCTGCTGGCCTGGAATGGGATATAATCATGGAATTGTAGAGTTGGGAAGGACCCAGAGGGAGACCCGGCCATATGGGCGGGGTATAAATAATAAATTATTATTATTATTATTATTATTTATTATTATTATTATTATTATTATTATTATCTAGTCCAACCCCCTGCAATGATGTTCACAGGCATGTGGTTGCGATGTCTTGAAAAGTGCTGTTGTGCATGGGCTACGATGGCATAGAGTGAAACTGGTTTTCTCCCATCAGAAGTGGCCTAGATTAAGCAGTAGATTTGGGGGGGGCACTCATTTACACCAACTGACCTGGAGACCCCTAGAGCCTGCCCCACCAGGGTAGAGGGAGCACAGTCAACCTAGATTCTCCAGCACCACCTTCGTTGAACAGAGAAAGCAGTTCAGGTGGCTTTAAAAGGGGATTCAGCAAACGCATGGAGGAAGACAAGATTTGTCCTTGGCTGTTAAGGCCAGGAGGGCTGAATGGGTCCCATGCATACAAGAGCAGTATACCTCTGAATGCCAGTTGTCAGAAAGGAAGAGCTGCAGGCGGTTGTGTGTGAGCTTTTCCTAGGCATCTGGTTGGCCTCCGATGTAGCTTAACTTTTCCTAAGCCTGACCCATTTTGTGCAAGAGATATTCTCACTGTCTTTGTGGCCCCATGCCCAGGGAGGCCCAAAACAGCCACAGGGAGCTGTTTTGGTTTTATGTCTCCAGACCAAAAATATATTGGGTTCTACCGTATCTGTATATTCCACACACACACACACACACACACACACACACACCGCCACCCAAGACCCAAAGGCTTTACCCTTTCCTTGCAGAAAAGGTGCAGCAAAGTCTTCTAATCTTTGAGATATACAACAGGCAGGTCGGCATCCTACCTTTCAATGTGTTTTTTTTCCCCCAAATTAGAGGCCCGGGGAGTCGTGCAAGCATGAAATGCCACTGGGAAATCCTTATACAAGGAGAGGGCAGGGAATACTGAGAACAATCCTTGGACATATTTTCTAAAAGAAAAAGAGATGTCAGGACTTGTAAAAGTCACACTAGCTGTGCCACCAAATTTTTAAAAACAATATGCAAGCTATTAAGCACCCCACAACTCTTCCACCATCTAGACTGAGAGAAGAACTCTGGAGGACCCAGAAACTTGCTCATAATTTTCTAAAGTATTGCCTTAATGTAGATTTTGGATTTCTCCTGGCTGATCCCCCCCCCCCGTTGTTGTTCTTTGTGTGACTGGCTGCCTTGAAAACCTACTTTATAGGAACCACAAAATTTGCCTCTGTACTGAGTCAGCCGTTGGGGTCCATGTGTAGCTCAGCGATGTCAACATTGGCAGTGATTCTCTAGGGTTTCTGAGAGGCTGCATTCCCAGTCCTTCCTGGAGATGCCAAGAATCGAACCTTCTGCAAGCTAGGCAGGTTGTCCACTGTAGACATGACACTCTCGCCCTGATAACAAAGTAAGCCTCCAGTCCTCGTGGCTCTGAACAAAGGGCGTAGGAGGAAGCTCATGGTCCATTAGTTCAGAATGGTCAGCACTAATTGCCACTTTTTATTGTGTATTTGGGTAGATTTTTTTTATTGTTCTAATTCTACTAGAGTTTAATCACTTTACAATTATCTTTTATATATATATATATTTTATTTTGTCTATGCTTTAATCTATGCAAGCCGCCTTGAGACCCTCTCTGGGGGAAAGGCAGGATACTGTTATTGTTATCATCATAAGGCAGTGGCTCTGCAGGGTTTAAGGCAGGGGTCTCTCCCAGCCCTTCCAGACCCCTGGAGCATAAGGCTGGCGGCTTTTTGAAAGCAAGCCTCTCTGCATATGCTCAGAGGCACTCTCTCTGTGTGTAATATATACATATATCCTGGTGCTGGGGGGAGGTTCCAGGGTGAGCGCAGGAGCCGGTTACGCCCCAAATCTCTCGTGCCAGTGCGAATGGGTAGGATAGAATCGTGTACATATGAGCGAGAAGAGGCGGGTAGAGGTTTGGCTGCTCGCACAGCCTTTTCTCCCCCTCCCTCCCTCCGTCCCTCTTTCTTTCTCTCTCTCTCCCTCCCTCCCTCCATAGCGAGCGAGAGCGGGGCGGGTTGCTCCACCCTCCCTCCCTCCGGTCCATTTCCTGCCCGTCCTCCCCAAGGTAGGGCTTTCTTCTAATTGTGATCTGGCCAGCTGTGTTTCAGCACCGAGGACAGCTCCATAGCCGAACAATGGGGCAGTGCGATGGAGGCGGCTTAGGGATGCTCAACAAATTCCTAGCCGGCAGCAAAGGAGAGGAAAACTCTAGGCAAGTCAGTTGCGTTTAATGTAGGGTGGGGTAGAAAGAGAGGGGGGGGCGCTTTCTCCCTCTTCCTGGCGTGGGTCTGGCTGTCCGTGTCCTGGCTTCCTCCAGGGGCTGAAGGGAAATGGGCCTTGTGTTGAAGCTTATTTATTTATTTAAATTATTATTCCTAGTCCACCTTTTTCTCCAAGGGGCTCGAGGCGGTGCACATTGTTTTATGCCCACAGAGCATAGTTAAACTCGCTGCCACAGGGAGCAGCGCTGCGTGGTTCCAAATATCAGAAAACTGCAGGAGGGGAAAGTGTTGTTTTTGCTTCTAATTCTGCTTGCGGGCTTCCCATTGGGGCATCTGCTTGGCCAGTGTGAGAACAGGGATGCTGGACTAGATGGGCTGTCAGCTTGACCCAGCCATCTCTTCTTTCGTTTCTCATTTATTCTCCACAGCGACCCTGTGAGGTTGGTTAGGCTGAGAGGCAAGGACTGGCCCAAGGTCACAGTGCCCAGTGAGCTTCATGGCCAAGTGTGGGTTTGAACCCTGTTCTTTCCCAGGTCCTAGTCCAGCTCTCTCACCACTACCCACACTGGTCCTATAGGCTTATCTTCCATGAATTTGTCGAATCCTCATTTAAAGCTATCCGAGATGGTGGCCACGAATGTCTCATGAAGAAGTGAGCTCCAGAGTAGATGCTGTGTGAGAAAGTACTTTCTTCTGTCAATCTTTTATCACATTGTGGATCAAGTTACAGGTAGGTAGCTGTGTTGGTCTGCCATAGTCAAAACAAAATAAAAAATAAAAATTCCTTCCAGTAGCACCTTAGAGACCAACTAAGTTTGTTCTTGGTATGAGCTTTCGTGTGCATGCACACTTCTTCAGATACACTGAAACAGAAGTCACCAGACCCTTATATATAGTGAGAGAGTGGGGAGGGGTATTACTCAGAAGGGTGGTGGGAATGGGTGATTGGCTGATAGGTGTGGAAAACCTGTTGACGACTGTTAACGACTGCAATTGGTCTTACAGGAAAAAGCAAGGGGTGAGATGGCTAAAGATAGCTTTGTCATGTATAATGAGATAATAATCCAATGTCTTTGTTCAGACCAGGTCTCTCCATGGTTTTAAGTTTGGTAATTAGTTGCCAAATTTTACTTTCTTGGGCTCCATGATCACTGCAGATGGTGACAGCAGTCACAAAATTAGAAGATGCCTGCTTCTTGGGAGGAAAGCAATGACAAATCTAGACAGCATCTTAAAAAGGTCCGTATAGTTAAAGCTATGGTTTTCCCAGTAGTAATGTATGGAAGTGAGAGCTGGACCATAAAGAAGACTGATCGCCGAAGAATTGATGCTTTTGAATTATGGTGCTGGAGGAGACTCTTGAGAGTCCCATGGACTGCAAAAAGATCAAACTTATCCATCCTTAAAGAAATCAGCCTGAGTGCTCACTGGAAGGGCAGATCCTGAAGTTGAGGCTCCAGTACTTTGGCCACCTCATGAGAAGAGAAGACTCCCTGGAAAAGACCCTGATGTTGGGAAAGATGGAGGGCACAAGGAGAAGGGGACGACAGAGGACGAGATGGTTGGACAGTGTTCTCGAAGCGACTGGCATGAGTTTGGCCAAACTGCGGGAGGCAGTGAAAGATAGGCGTGCCTGGCATGCTCTGGTCCATGGGGTCAACAAGAGTCGGACACGACTGAACAACAACAACAATTAGTTGCAATTCAGCAACTTCTCTTTCCAGTGCAAGTTTGCACTGTCTATGCACAGATTAACCTATTTGGTTCTGAATTTCTACGGTGGCTTCTTGTTCCCTACACTGTACTTGAACACCCCCATTGTCTTATAATATACAGACACAGGCAGGATGTCTGTAAGGATGGGATATTACACCAGTCAAAGTGGCCAAAATGTACAAAACTGGGATTAGTACATGTTGGAAATGTAAGGAAAAAGAAGTGACTTTTTATCATATGTGGTGGGAATGTAGAGAAGTTAAAAAATATTGGGAAATGATTTGTAATGAACTGGAAAAAAAATGTTTAAAAAGACCTTTGTTAAAAAGCCAGAAGCTTTTACTAGGAATTTTAGGACAAGATATACTAAAGAAAATAAAGAATTTATTTATGTATGCTACAACTGCGGCAAGAGTTTTGCTAGCACAAGGATGGAAGAAGGAAGAAATACCAACGAAGGAACAATGGCAAGAAAAACTGATGAATTATGTGGAATTGGCAAAACTAACAAACAAATTCCACGAAAAGGGCAATTGGGACTTTAAGGAAGAATGGGAACCTTTTACAAACTATTTGAAAAACCAACAAAGAGACTTAGAATCGCTGGCAGGATTTGAATAAACGTACAGAAACTTTATTAGCGGAAAATAAATCTGAACAACAGGAAATAATATTTACAATTGTACAATATGCAGAAACAATATGAGTTAATAAAACAGTTAGGGGAGCTGGGGGGAAGTCCAGGAGGGAGGGGTGGGGGGGAGGGAGGGAAATGTAATTGGCTGTATTGGTGACAATTTGTATGGAATTTATTTGTTTAATAATTTTTTATTTATTTTTTTAAAGGATGGATGGAAGAAGTCGAGCATCATTGTAAACCCTGAGCACAGTGATGGAAGGCACCCACTGGGACTAGTAGGGTGGAATGCAGGGAGCCCAACAGCAGGAGGCGCCAGAGCTAATGGAAGGTAGAGCCAACTCATTTTGGTTCTGTCTTCATCCTCCCCGCTGCTCAATTCTAAACGGGCAACACTGAGGTCAAGGAGGAGGAAGATGGCAGCCAGTGTCACCACCCGCTGGACGGGTTGCAAGAAGGCAGACAGGTGTTGACTGGCAGACAGCAGGCGTGAGTTTGGCAGGGCATGGCCCCATTCACCCTCACGGAACCAGCCTCCAGGGTCTGAGCGTTCTTCAAATGCTAATGAAATGCTGTTATCCAAATGGTCTGAAATTTTGGGCAGAGCACCCAGGCGCCATGCATTAGAACTGAGCCAACTCTCAGAGACATTCATCAAGAAGATTTTTAAAAGCTTTGAGCGTACGTTTTCCTATCGAAAGCATCCAAAAAAAAAAAAAATCTGGGGGGAAAGAGCTTGAATACAGGAAATCTGTTATGCATCAAATTGTAAACTGTGGAGAAATTGAATGAGGAGACACTTTCCTCTTCACTCATAAGTACTGGTGGCGCAATGGGTCAGTGTGTGCATCTGTTACGCAGAAGGTTGGTGGTTCTATCTAGCCCACCCAGAGATGGCTGTGGGCAGGATTCCTGTATTGCAGTGGGTTGGACTAGATGACTCTTGGGGTCCCTTCCAACTCTACAGTTCTGTGATTCTGTGATACTTGAACTCAGGGCCATCAAACGAAGAAGA
Organism: Lacerta viridis; assembly: GCA_900245905.1. Lineage (NCBI taxonomy): Eukaryota > Metazoa > Chordata > Lepidosauria > Squamata > Lacertidae > Lacerta > Lacerta viridis. Next base: position 46,095 of record OFHU01002368.1, read on the forward strand.
AGCGATGCTTTTCAACGCCCGTTGCTGGAAGCCACAGCAGGAGAGACTGCTCTTGCACTCAGATTCTGCTTGTAGGCTTTCCAGAAGAGGCATGTGGGGGGGGGGGTTGGCTGTGAGAACAGGATGCTGGCCAAAATGGCCCTTGGCCTGATCCAGTGTGCTCTCCTTGTCCTCTTATGGTCTTTGCAATGTCAGGAGAGACAGGACTCACACAAGGGAGATACCTCTTCACAAAGTGCATAGTCTAGAACTTTGGAATTCCCTCCCACAAGTTGTAGGGAGGTCTACCAACCTGGATGGCTTATAAAACAGGATTAGACACATCGCCAGAGGAACAGGCCACCTGTGGCTATTGGCCATGCTGCCTATGTTCTGCCTCAGCAACCAGCGGCTGTAAATGCTTCTGAATGCTGGTTGCTGGGAGCTGCAGGTGGGGAGAGTTGTTTTTGCAGGTGGCTCTGTGGGTTAAACCACAGAGTCTAGGGCTTGCTGATCAGAAGGCCAGAGGTTCGAATCCCTGCCACGGGGTGAGCTCCCATTGCTCGGTCCCTGCTCCTGCCCACCTAGCAGTTCGAAAGCACATCAAAGTGCAAGTAGATAAATAGGTACCGCTCCGGCAGGAAGGTAAACGGCGTTTCCGTGCGCTGCTCTGGTTCGCCAGAAGCGGCTTTGTCATGCTGGCCACATGACCCGGAAGCTGTCTGTGGACAAACGCCGGCTCCCTTGGCCTATAGAGCGAGATGAGCACCGCAACCCCAGAGTCGGGCACAACTGGACCTGATGGTCAGGGGTCCCCTTACCTTTACCTTTACCCGCTTGTGGGCTTCTCCCTGGGGCATCTGGTTGGCCACTGTGAGAACAAAGTGCTGCACTAGATGTGCCTTTGGGCCTCATCCAGCAGCCAGGCCCTTCTGATGTGCTTAAGGTTTTAAAACCTCTGTGTAAGCCAATTAATTTTTCACCAAGGGCTGTTAGGGTGAGCTGTGCTTAGTAGATCTGATGGGCGTGTGTGTGTGTGTGTGTGTGTGACTGTGACTGTATTTATATCTGTCTTCCTGGACCAGTCGATCCCCAACTTGATGCCCACCAGCCCCTCAGACAGCTAAATGCCTGCCAATCTCCAGTTTAAACCTCAGCACTGGGGCCAAGATGTCTCCAATGCAACCCAGATTTTAATCACTCCTTTGCTCATCCCATGAGCAGGAGCAATTAGCACTCGTGAGCTGGATTGGATGAATGCATTTTGGGCTCCCTTGACATATTTGAATGAGAGACATTATCCTTTGTTAACCTATGCTGCAATAACAAAGGATTGTATCCATTGCTAGGCCTACTCAGAGCACATCCATTGAAATTCATGGGCAAGAGGCTAATTTAGGCTCATTAATTTCAGTGGGTCTACTCTGATGATAACTTAGTACAACCCATTGACATTCATGGGCATGACTAATGTCGATCCAGTTATTTCAATGTGGGTCCACTTTGCACATTGTTTAGCTGGATACCAACCCAAAGAGTTTTGGGTTAATTAACCTAGTGTCAGATTCTTGTTGCTTATCAGAGGAGGTTTGTGACAATCTTTCTATAAGATCCAAGGACAAAAAGGGGGGTTTTCCAGCCCCTTTCTGTAAGCTGGAGAGGGGAAGAGAAACAACTTCTCTTTTTTGAGGATTCCCATTTTGCAAATATAATGAAAATTGGGAAAGCATCCTGAGGGTTAACACATCTTCAGGAAGTTCCCCCAAAACACCAAGTGATGTGTTTCCAATCTTTGAGTTTCTGGGGTGGCTAGCTTAGAATGGCATTCAAATAAGATTGCACAAATTCAAGGACGAAAGGCTAGTGAATGCTACTAGCCACAGTAACTATGCTCTGGCACCATGGTCAGAGCCAGCTGTTGTTTCCACCCATCTGTCTCGAGAGACAATGGAGTGTGCCTCTAGGGGTGAAGTCAAACAGCTGAAGAATCACAGTGCCTGCTGTACAAGACGGCATTCAACAGTCTTAGGGGCTCCACTCCAGATTTGCGTAGGGTTTACTCCTTAGCCTGCTTCCAAATACCAGTCGCTGAGAACCGCAGGAGGGGTGAGGGCTCTTGTGTTCGAATCCTGCTTGCAGGTATCCCACAGGGATCTGGCTGGCCACTGTGATAACAGGATGCGGGACTAGATGGGCCTCTGGCCTGATACAGAAAACCTTTACTTGGATGATGGGCTTGAGGGCATCCTGATCAAGTTTGCAGATGACACCAAATTGGGAGGGGTGGCTAATACCCCAGAGGACAGGATCACACTTCAAAATGACCTTAACAGATTAGAGAACTGGGCCAAAGCAAACAAGATGAATTTTAACAGGGAGAAATGTAAAGTACTACACTTGGGCAAAAAAAATGAAAGGCACAAATACAGGATGGGTGACACCTGGCTTGAGAGCAGTACATGTGAAAAGGATCTAGGAGTCTTGGTAGACCACAAACTTGACATGAGTCAACAGTGTGATGCAGCAGCTAAAAAAGCCAATGCAATTCTGGGCTGCATCAATAGGAGTATAGCATCTAGATCAAGGGAAGTAATAGTACCACTATATTCTGCTCTGGTCAGACCTCACCTGGAATACTGTGTCCAGTTCTGGGCACCACAGTTCAAGAAGGATACTGACAAGCTGGAACGTGTCCAGAGGAGGGCAACCAAAATGGTCAAAGGCCTGGAAACGATGCCTTATGAGGAACGGCTTAGGGAGCTGGGTATGTTTAGCCTGGAGAAGAGAAGGTTAAGGGGTGATATGATAGCCATGTTCAAATATATCAAAGGATGTCATCTAGAGGAGGGAGAAAGGTTGTTTTCTGCTGCTCCAGAGAAGCGGACACGGGCAATGGATTCAAACTACAAGAAAGAAGATTCCACCTAAACATTAGGAAGAACTTCCTGACAGTGAGAGCTGTTCGGCAGTGGAATTTGCTGCCAAGGAGTGTGGTGGAGTCTCCTTCTTTGGAGGTCTTTAAGCGGAGGCTTGACAGCCATCTGTCAGGAATGCTTTGATGGTGTTTCCTGCTTGGCAGGGGGTTGGACTGGATGGCCCTTGGGGTCTCTTCCAACCCTATGATTCTATGATTCTTATGACTACAGGGAAGGAATTGGACAGGGAAGTCCTATGTCATACACGAGGCATAAAAATAACTTGTGGATTTCACTACCGCAAGATGTATACAGAGGGCCATTTTGGGTCACCATCTCTTCACAGACGTCTTTCCCTTGATCTGAACCATTGAGCTGTTGTTTAAATGGGATTGTTTGATTGCCCGTTTTTTATTCTGTCCATGTTCTGACGGAGGGGTTGGGAACTGGATCCAGCCAGTTCTTTACCCCCCCCGCCTTCCTCCTGGATGGGGCCACCCACCTGTCAATCATGATGACACCAGGGGGCCACTTGAAAAGGCAGCTTGCAACATGAGAAGATTTACGTAATTACAAAAGCATAACAAAAGTAGTCATAAGCAGTAAATAAAAAACGTATCAAAACATACACAGGGAAATTAAACAATCCCCACGTGAGCCATAATAAAATCTAAAAACACAGTGAAACCCGAAAGGATTAGGATGGAAACCAAAAGGAAACCAGCAGAGCAGAGGGGATATTACGTTTCTTATTGTTTATTTTTTGCATTGTTCTTGGTACTGTTTTGTATCACTTTAATAAAAAAAATCCCAATAAAGGTTATTACCAAACAAATAAGATCTAAAAATGAAGATAAACAAATGAGTATCAATAACAGGAAAATTAGCATCTCCAAAATTAAATCTCGACCCGGACAATGGCCCCTAAGCAATATCCCATCTCAGTATCCCACACAAATAAGGTGGGCCCTGGGAGGGGGGCGTTATTTGCCCCCAGGTGGTTCTGCAAAGTTTCCAGGTCACTCTTTGAAAGAAGGCAAAACGATTGTTCGCACGGCTCCCCTCTCAGCCCGCGCGCCGCTCTCCTCTCTCCCGAGCCGGTAATTTGTTGCCGGTCCCTTACTCTGACATGATTATTAGTCGGGGGGGTGGGGAGGAGGAGGGGCCGCCAGGGCTGTGTGTGCTGCTGGAGGTTTTGTTGGTAAAGAAAAAGATTTGAAACAGAGCTCAAGATCCATTAAAGGAAGGGACCGTCAAACCTGAAAAAGCAGCCGAAATCGCGCTCTTGAGGTGGGGCTGGGGGGGGGAGGGAAGGAAGGAAGGAAATTTTAAAGGGGTGGGAGGGAGGGAAATTGCCGGCAGGGTGCGAAAATGAATCAATAAGCGAGGAAAAGAGAGGGGGGAAGGAGGAGAAGAAGAAGAAGAAGAAGAAGAAGGGGGGGAAATCACAAGAAACCCCAGAATCTCAACCGCGCCACGGAAAGTTAATCAATAAACTAATTAACTGCTTGCAAGCTTTGTAATTGTTTGATCAGAAGAATTAGAATGAGGGTCTGGGGGCTGCCCACGACCCTGGGATAAGGCCGAATCGTAGAACTCTCTGCATATTTTTTTTTTTTTAAAAAGAATTACTATTTTATTTTTATCTTTTAAAGAGGAATTTTATTGTATTTTTTTGCACCCGGGGGGGAAAAGGGAAGGGAAATCTCTCTGTCCCTTTCTTTCTCTTCCCCCCCCCCCACACTTCCTCATCCTTTTTTGTTTTTTTAAAGAAAATAATAATAATTGAAGGATTTGGGAGAGAAGCGAGGCAGACGGAAATGCCGTTCAATTAAAGCGAGATTGGAGGGAAATTTTGTCTCCCAAACTGCTGCCGGCTTTTGATCTCTTTGTTTCCACACACGACGAAGACCACCAAGTCCAGCTTGGGATTTTCTGCTCTTTTTTTCTTCTTCCTTTTTTTTCTTTGTTTTGTTCCGGCGTGATTTCCTCCCCCCCCCTTTCTTTCTTTTTCTTTTTTTCCTTTTTCCTTTTTGGTTAACATTCTGAATTCGAGGCTCGCTCCAGCTTGCTCCTTTTTGGACCAATGAAGGAACCAGACGCCATCAAACTTTTCATTGGACAAATCCCCCGGAATTTAGAGGAGAAGGACCTTAAGCCTATCTTCGAGCAGTTCGGCAAAATCTACGAGTTGACAGTCATTAAGGATAAATACACCGGCATGCATAAAGGTAAGGCGCGCGTTACGCGCAACCAAGAAGCTCTTCTGCGCCCGGCCCGGTACCGTCGCGCGTTGGATGCGCTGGTGGCAGCAGCGGTGGGAGCGGGAGAAGAAGAAAGCCGGAGGGGACACTACTTTGGGGTGGGGGGGGGGCGAGAGAGAGAAGAAAGAGGAAGAAGAAGAAAAATTCTGAGCTCAAAGTATCGCCTGGAATTGTACTACCGGTGGCGGGGGGAGGGGGCACAAAAAGGACACCTTTAAGCGAGCAGATAAATTCGTCGCTCAGAAAGCACCGCCCGATTCGTCACTGGCGAGCGTTACGCGTGGAGTTTGTAGGTTTAGGGAGGGCTGGGCAGAGCAAGGCATTTGAGGGTAAGCGGTTTTTCCAGGAGGAGGAAGAGGTGGGGGGAGGGAGATGGTAACAGATGGCCGGAGCTGGAGAGCCAGTAGATTTCTTCCCTCTCCCCTCGCCCCCCCCAAAAGGGCACCACGAATAGAACTCTGTGTGTCTAACCATCCATAGGATGGGGTTAGAGACTTGGATGGAGTCAATGGGATGGAGGGGTGGGCCGTGGGCGTCTAGATTTTGATTTCTTGAAGTCGTGTGGAGTAAGGTTTGGAAGCCAGCTGCAGAGGAGGACCCAAACTTAGCAGGGGAGCAGAAATCGTTTAGCGGGGAGAGTGTTTTGAGCAGATTTCCACCGACTTTGAGCTTGGGGTGTGTGTGAGAGAGGGGGGAGGGAGGGAGAGAGAGGGAGAGAGAGGCGGGGGCAAAAGATAGCAGACCCTTTCTCCAGTTCATTCCCTGTTTTTGGAGTTGAAAAGAGGGAGGGGGGTCAAGCCTCTCCTCTTAAAGTGTCGCTAAATAAATCCACGGTGTTGTTTTTTATACCCGTGACAGTAGAGCTTCTCCGAATTTTTGTAACCTGATTGCTTATCAAGTTTTTTCTTTTCTTTAAAAAATGGAAATTAAAATTAAAAACCACCTTTTTGAAGAGGAAACAAGGTGTAATTTTAGCTGAAGCTCAGTGCTGGGTGACACAATTGCAGCCCCCCCCTCCACGATTTCCAGGTTTAAACAGAACTCTGGAGACCTCTTGGTTTTCAGAACAAGAAAGCTTTCATCTTTCTTGGGTGGTTTATATTATTTTTTGCAGGATCATTCCCCCTCCAAATTCCCCCACAAAACTGCCCCTCATTGTGGATGCCTCCCCTTCCCAGGCCTTTATTCTCAGCTGTGTAAGAGAGTAGCCAACTCTGAAATCATTTTGCTTGAATTGTATTTAAAACCACATTTCAAGACGCATCAAACTTTTGTAGGTGAGTGGCAGGAAAAGTTGCAATATAGGATTATTATTATTGTTATTTCCTGTGATGCCGGTTCGCAAACACTGCTTTGCCCTCAAGTGATGCTTTAGAGGGAAGAGAAAGCAGAGCAAAATCCATTTAGTAGACCCTGAAGGAACACAAGGAAGGGAATGGAGTATAATTAAGAACATTAAGGGGTTTGGGGTTGTCTTTTTCAAAGTGGCAAAAATCCATGTGGTCCAGATTCCCTTAATTTTGAGATTTCATCAGCATCCAAATTTTGGCAACCAATAGGGCGGGAGGCAAGAGGCGTCTCGTATGTGTCTGGGCTCGCTGATCCAAAAGCCTGATTAATGGACGTTGTTTGGCAGGTATTTGCGCCAGCGTTCAGTGAAAAATTGTTTTGGCTTCGTAAACTGCTGGGACTGGGAGAGGGGGGCAAAAAGAGAAAGAAGTAACATTTGCTGAGCCCATTTGAAGCTGCTCTTGTCTTTGAAGTCTAGGAAAACAGAATTGATCACCCCTCAGGCCAGCTGGGAACACAATAACCAGGTGTGAGGCTCTTGGGTTTGTTGTTTGTTTCTCTTCGTTTTATTGCAGATGGTATTTGGTAGGCGAGGAAGGTGCCAGCTTTTTTGTGATCAGCCTATGCTTCTATGACTCAGACAAGGGTTCAGTTGACAAGTGTTTACAAGGGGACCCTGTTTATCTCCAGTGCCATGAAAAAAAAAATACCTCTCCCCCCACACACACCTGGCACGCCACCCCAAGTTCCAATGAATTGAACATTAAAGGCAGAGGAGCAAGGGCAGAAAAAGGAATTGGCAAGCTTTGTGAAAAGGGAAATGAATCGAGGTTGAGGCCTAGAGTCTGAGTATGTTGGAAGCTGCAGGGCGTGGGATATCCCCCCCCCTGCCCCCAATAAAAAATAATAACAAACAGGATGTTTGAGCAGGATTTAAAGTTTTGTGTTTGGTGGTATTGGATATTTGGTGTTGCTAAACACTGGCAATAAAATAAGAACAATTAACAAACCAATTCCCTCAGGTTTTGCATGCAAGGCTTGGGGGCAGAGGACAAACCTCGAGGTCTGGAAAAACACAAGCATATTCTAAATCTGCAATACACTGCAGTTTGAATTTTTTTTTAAGAATTCATTGAGTAGCCTCTGTTTCTCAGTAGCTGAACAAGGGAAAAGGTTGGGTGTTCTGAGGAGAAGCTGTTTCGGTTCAGAATGTGATTGTTTCCCCACCACCACCACATCTGACCAGCCCTCTCAGGGGGGTCCTCTGACCCTCACGCCCAGCAGCCAGTGCAGCAACAGGCAAGGAGGATGGGAGTTGTATTCCAGCAAGATTTAGAGGGCAGCACATGGCTACCCTTGCTCAGAGAATCAGGCTTGTCCTCATAGAGGGAGGGACAGGCTTATGACTGGCTGCTAGCCGCAATGGCTATGCCAACGGAGGCAGGATGCTCGCCCTCAGTTTCCTGGGCACATTCTGTGTTCCTGGCCCTTGCCCCAGGCAAATTCTTGTCCCTCCTTCCTCCCCCAGTACTTTTTCTTCATGTTTCTGGATGCCTTGAGGCAGTTGTGGTGTGGTGGTAAACTAAGGTTCTAGAGCCCCATTCAGCCATTCTCAGTTTCTCAACCTCCCTCGCAAGGTTGTTGCGAGGGCAAAGCAGGGAGAGGGTTAACCATGTATGCTGCCTCCAGCTCCTTGGAGGAAAGGTGGGTAATAAACGTTAGCAATGCGTAATAATTAGCTGGTGCGAGTTTGTAGCAGAGTCCAAGTACCCCTGAGCCCGCCAAGGAATCTTTAGAAGCGAAATCTTTCCATGGGAAAACAAAACATTGCTTTAGCGGGCATGAGTGCTAAGGTGTTAGGTTCCTGTTTCACACACCCTGCAACCTAGCAAGGCTGATCCTAACCCACCACCATCCTAATCTAAAGAACTAGACACCTCTGTGGCTTTTAAATTGATAGAAGACAGGATTTCAGCGGAGCTGGTGGATCAAACCAGGTGGAGAAGACCCTTCAGCAGGGCTTCCTCAACCTCGGCACTCCAGGTGTTTTTGGCCTACAACTCCCATGATCCCTAGCTAGCAGGACCAGTGGTCAGGGATGATGGGAATTGTAGTCTCAAAACATCTGGAGGGCCGAGGTTGAGGAAGCCTGCCCTTCAGTATAACTAAGGTTTCTGAGGTTTAAAGAGCAGCAAAGGTCTGCTTGCAAGATGTGGTTTTGAAACGGCCTGTGCTGTGCTTTGAAGTGTGGGGGCGCAGCAGCAGCGTCTGATGTCAAAGTGATGCCGGGTGATTGGTCCCACCCACCTGTCAAATTAAGCCTGGCAGGGGTGGGGAGAGAAAGATCTGGTCTGACGGCCAGACCAGAAAGGTTCCGCACCTCTGGCATAGAAGTAAGAAGTTGGAATGTTTATATCAGGGGTCGCCAACTCCCAAGAGACTGCGATCTACTCACAGAGTTAAAAACTGGCAGTGATCTACCCCCTTTTGGGGGGTTCAGGTCAAAGTTGTTGAGCTTTTTTTAGGAAGGAGGAAGGCCCATTTTGGGGGGGTTCGGGTCAAAGTTGTTGAGTTTTTTCAGGGAGGAGGTAAAATGTTGAGCTTTTTTTAGGGGAGCCACAGTTGTTCAGCTTCTTTGGGGGGAGCCAATGATCTACCAGTGATCTACCGCAGACGTCAAGTGATCTACTGTGATCTACTGGTAGATCACAATCTACCTGTTGGAAAATGCTTGGTCCATATAATATCCACCTAACAACCACAAAGCTTTGGCAATGAGCTTTCCTTCTTTTGCCTTGCTCACCAATTCCAAAAGCCTAATCGCCAGAGATGAAGGATGTCCAACAGGTTATTGTTTGCATAACCCAGTACTGAATGGCCTCTCACTTTCCGTTATACAGGGAGACACGGAGAGGTTGAAATCCATTCTAGACTTACCTGGGAACAAGCCCCAGTGAACGCGGTGGGACTTCCTTCTGAGCCAACCTGTGTGGGATGATGCTCCCAGCTGACATTCCTAAACCGTGCTTACACTGAAGCAAGCTTCGCCAAAACCTGAGAGGCTTGCTTCTGAGTAAACACGCTCAAGAGGGTCTCATGTCTTGCACCCTTAATCTTTCGAGTTTTTAGACTCTGGTGGTTGGTCCCATGGAGACTGGTGGGGTGGAAGGAAGGCAGGGAGGCCCACAGTAGGCGGGGGCCAGAGCCAACGATGGGCGGGGCCAACTCTCGATTGCCCCCAACCTCATCCCTGCTGTGTTCTACTAGGACAAAATTGAAACTCGGGGCTAGGAAGGTGACAGGGAGGGCCAAACCACAGGCTGGTTGGAAGTCAGAAGGCAGGGAGCCTCCAGAATGTTTAGAATCTAACTACCGATCTTGTCCGATCACAAAATTCCGAAACCTACAGCAAACAACCCCATGTTCCAGGCACCACAAGGCAGGGAGATAGGACAGCAGGGGTCTGGTAATTTTTCCCACCCTGTCTTTGTATAACTTGCAATATTTTAAACAATTCAAGGGGCAAAGTCGGCCTCCTTTTCCAGGAGGATTTGGACAGCTGTCCTTCGTGTGCCAAAAAGTAAATCAAAAACAAAATCTGGAATGATTGTGGGGCTTTTAATTCCTTGGTCTGTATACACCCCTAAAATAAGGGAAAAACTCCTTAAAGCACAGCTGATGGTGGTTTTCTTTTAAAGTGTTTTGGACCACACTTGTTCCTATCGGCCCCAGCCAGCTGTGCAGCATTGCACGCGTTTAGATAACTCTTTGAGAAAGATCTTTGGGAAATGGTGAAGGGGGCCTTTATTTCGCTAGTTCGGGTGGTTGCTTGTGGGGTGTGTGTGCGCAGCAGAATCTCAGGGGTGGCTAGCTAATATGGAAAATCCTGTAGGGGGAGAAGAACCCCGCCCCTCTCAGGACAAATACTCCCAAGCAGGGGGGTCTTAGCCGTAGAGGCTAGTGGCGTGGGGAACGACGGCGCCACGTTCTGGAGGGCACCAGGGAAGAGGTGGAGGCTGGACGTGGCACCTCCCAGCATCAGCTCACCGCCCTCATCCGCCTCCGCCATGCTGCGAGCCTCCCCCCTGCTGGAGGAGTGCCCTCCAGCGCCGCCGGAAGTGCCACCCTCACTCGCCTCTGCCATTCTGCCCCATGCCATGCCCGGTGCCTCCGTCCCGTCGGAGGAGCCGCCCTCCAGCTGCTGCCTGCCTGGAGGGAAATGTGGGTGGATCCCGGCCAAGGCGAGGCGGCTGTGCTAAGCTTTCAGCTGCCCAAACAGCCGGCCAGGGAGGTCAGCCCGTTTCTCCTGTCTGTCACCATCGATGCCAACTTAGCCACGGATGTGTGCGGGATCTTGCCCGCTGCGCCTTACAAGAAGGCTGTTTACCAACAGGGGAAAGGGGGGGAAGCTGCACCTGGCGAGCTGCTGCCTGCTTTGCAGCGGATGAAGATGCAGGAGCTCAGTGCAGGGTCCGTGAGTGAGAATGGAAGTCCCAAGTTGACAGGGGCGTGGGGGGCGCGCGCCAGAGGAATATTTGAACCACGGTGCCGGATAGGCTTAAGACGGCCCTGCTCCCAAGCAAGGGGGAGCTCTCCTGCCTGCTCTCCTGCCCCCCCCCAGGCAGCCCATTTCTCTCTCATTCTGTAAAACTGGTGCAGAAGATTCAACTCTGCTGCTGTTTGTTGCTTAGGTTGAGTTTGGTACAGCAAGATCTGAGGAAGAGGGGCATTAGGGGGGTGTGAGGGAGAGATACGAAATTAATTTTGCCCAGGGCAGCGTGATAACTGCTTCTGCTCAACCCCCAATTTGGGGCCGGGGGTGGGGGAGGGATACGGAAATTGCCAAATCAGAGCGAACAGGAACAGCTGCCAAATTTAATCTCTTAATTGCCCCAACGGGAATGGCTCGTTATAATGTAGGAGCATATTAACTAACTAAGCAAACAAGGAAAGGAGAGTCAGGTAGAGGGGTTTGAAGGTAGACAGGCCTCTTCCCCCCCCCCCTTTGGCTCAGACGGTGTGGCCTGGGAGAGTTTCAAGGACCCCTGCTGGATCAAGCCCAAGGGAGGCCCCTTTAGACCCAACACACTGTTTCCGTTGCAGCGGACAGCTGGACCCTTCCGGGAAGCCAAAAGGATCCTACCCCCATTGCCTGTTCCGGCACGACTAGCATTTTATTTGCTCGTTTATTTGCCAATTTATAACCCACTTTTTCAAGGCGGCTTGCAACATGTCGAAAACACTATTTATAAATATCCGTAAAAAAATAATTTGGAAACATCTATAGACCCTCGGTGGGTGGTGGAAAAGAGAAGCTCGTCTTGGGAAGGCCTGTCTAAGCAGCATTCAGTTTTCAAAAGACACCTAAAAGAAGTCAGGGGTGGTTCCATCTGAAGCTCTAGAGGCAGAGAGTTCCACAGGGCAGAGCCTGCATTAAAGGGTCAGTTAAGGCCAGCCGAACCCCTGGGGCCTGGGGAGAACCACCAGAGGCAGCCCATCAGACGATCTTGGAAGCAGGCAGTCCCCCAGTAACTTTACAACCAAGTTGCTCAGGGCTTTGTGAACTATTTGTTTTATTCATCTCTTAAGATTTATATACCACTTGGTTGAAAAAAGAAAAAGACCCAAAACAATGTTCCCAAAGGCCTAGCCTGGACCCTCTGCCAAAAGACAGAATCTAGAAGTTCGGGAGCCCCCATCTGCAAAAAGAAAAGCACCCTCCCCCCCCAAACCCCAACAAGCTAATGGCTGCATCAACAGAAGTACAGTGTCAGATCAAGGGAACTAATGGTCCCACTCTATTTTGCCTTAGTCAGAGCGCACCGGGAATCCTGTGTCCGGTTTTGGGCGCCACAATTTAAGAAGGATATTGACATGCTGGAACGTGTGCAGAGGAGGGCGACCAAAATGATCATGGGTCTGGAATCCAAGCCTGATGAGGAACGGTTGAGGGAGTTGGGGTATGATTAGTGTGGAAAAGAGGAGACTGAGAGGAGATGTGATAGCCATCTCCAGACAAGAAGAACTTTCTTAGAATCCTAGAGTTGGAAGAGACCCCAAGGGCCATCCAGTCCAACCCCCTGCCAAGCAGGAGACTCCATCAAAGCATTCCTGACAGATGGCTGTCAAGCCTCCGCTTAAAGACCTCCAAAGAAGGAGACTCCACCACACTCCTTGGCAGCAAATTCCACTGCCGAACAGCTCTCACTGTCAGGAAGTTCTTCCTAATGTTTAGGTGGAATCTTCTTTCTTGTAGTTTGAATCCATTGCCCCGTGTCCGCTTCTCTGGAGCAGCAGAAAACAACCTTTCTCCCTCCTCTATATGACATCCTTTGATATATTTGAACATGGCTATCATATCACCCCTTAACCTTCTCTTCTCCAGGCTAAACATACCCAGCTCCCTAAGCCGTTCCTCATAAGGCATCGTTTCCAGGTCCTTTGACCAACAAAAATAAAATCTAAACATCCTTATACTTATTTAATCTTACTTAATGGGCTTCCTCCCATCTTCTATGCTGCATTCATTGTGAATCTAATTTTAGCAACTTTATAACAGTTTAATATCATCATTCATAATTAATCTATACCTTATTATATCATCTTATTTCTAACTTTAACAACTTATATCCTTCCAATACATCTTTAACAATTCTAACAATTATATCCTACTTCTCCTAATATACTTTATGCTGACGCCTATAATTCAACTGATTTCCAATTCAAATCACTATATTGTCGTATTTTGCCAAATAGTCTCTGAATTTCTTCCAATCTTCTTGCACCGCTTCCTCCCTCTGGTCTCGGAGTCTCGCAGTCAGTTCAGCGAGTTCCATATACTCAATCAGCTTCATCTTCCATTCTTCCACTGTCGGTAAAGTTTCACTTTTCCAGTTCTTTGCTATTAAAATCCTAGCTGCTGTTGTGGCATACATAAAGAAAGTTTTATCTCTGTTGGTAATCTCCTGATTGTCCATGCCCAGTAGGAAGGACTCTGGTTTCTTACTAAATGTGCTTTTTAGCACTTTTTTAAGCTCATTATAAATTTTCTCCCAGAATTCCTTTACCTTTGGGCATGTCCACCACATATGAAAAAAGGTACCTTCCACTTTCTTACATTTCCAACATTCATTACTCACTCCATGATACATCTTAGCTAGTTTCACCGGTGTCAAATACCATCTATACATCATTTTCATAATATTTTCTCTCAAAGTATTACATGCAGTAAATCTGATACCTTGTTTCCACAATTTTTCCCAATCCTCCAACATTATATTATGTCCCACATCTTTTGCCCAACCAATCATGACTGATTTAACCATTTCATCCTTTGTATGCCACTCTAGCATAATAGATTATACATTCTGGACAGATTCTTACTATTCGGTTCAATAAGTTCTGTTTCCAACTTGGACTTCTCGGTTGAGAAGCCTAATTTTCTATCAACCTTATAAACTTCATTAATCTGATAATATTGCAACCAATCTGTCATAACCTCCTTCAATTGTTCATAACTTTTCAGTTTAAAATTCTGGCCTTCTTGTTCCAAAATGTCGACATACTTTGGCCATTTCGCAGACATGTTAGGTCTCTTATACGCTTTCGCTTCTACTGGAGACAGCCACCTGGGGGTTTTTCTCTCTAACAAATCTTTGTTTCGAGTCCAAACCTGATACAAGGCATTCCTAATAATATGGTTTTTAAAAGCTTTGTGGGCCTTCACCTTATCATACCACAAATAAGCATGCCAGCCAAATACATTATCATGTCCTTCTAAATCTAAAACATCAGTGTCTTCCAGCTTAAACCAATCCTTTAACCAACAAAAGGCGGCCGCTTCGAAATATATTCTCAAGTCCGGCAGGGAGAAACCACCTCTTTCCTTTGAATCAGTCAATATTTTATATTTAATTCTCGGTTTCTTCCCCTGCCAAATAAATTTCGATAAGTCCTTTTGCCACCTTTTGAAACAGTCCATTTTATCTATAATTGGAAGCACTTGAAATAAAAACAAAATCTTTGGTAGTACATTCATCTTAATGGCTGCTATTCTGCCCATCAAAGTCAACTTTAATCTTGTCCATATCTCCAAATCCATCTTAATCTCTTTCCACAGTTTTTCATAGTTATCCTTGAACAGGTTTAGGTTCTTTGAAGTTAAATTCACTCCCAGATACTTCACCTTATTAACAAAACTAAGTTCTGTTTGCTCTTGTAATTTCTGTCTCTGCAATGGTGACATATTTTTTGTCAACACTTTTGTCTTTATTTTATTCAACTTAAATCCTGCTACTCTTCCAAAAGAGTCTATTATCTCCAATGCTTTAGGTACACTGCTTTCCGGATCTTGTAGGGATAAAACCAAATCATCGGCATAGGCCTTCAATTTATATTCTTTCTCTCCCACCCTAATTCCTTTAATTTGCTTTTCCTTCCTGATCATTTCCAACAACACCTCCAGGACCGTGATGAAAAGTAATGGGGAGATAGGGCACCCTTGTCTTGTACCTTTTTCAATCCTAATTTCCTCGCACATCACATTATTAATAAGAATCTTTGCTCTTTGCTCTTTATAAATGGCATTTATGCCATTTAAAAAATTTTGACCAATCTCCATCTTTTCCAAATTCTTCTTCATAAAAGTCCAAGATATATTGTCAAAGGCCTTTTCAGCATCGATAAACATCAAAGCTGCTTCCGTATTTATCTTTTTTTCTAATCTTTCCAATATATCCACAATGGTTCTTGTATTTCTATTAATGTATCTTCCAGGTAAAAAACCTGCTTGATCCTTGTGGATATACTCCTTCAACACCCTTTTTAATCTTGTAGCCATGACATTTGCAAAAATTTTATAATCCGTATTTAAAAGCGAAATAGGTCTATAATTCTTCATTTGTGTTTTATCTGAATCTGGTTTTAATATCAATGTAATGTACGCATCCTTCCACGTATCTGGTGCCCTACCTCCTTCCAATAATCCATTGCAAATATCTTTCAATGGCTGTATTAGCCAATCTTTCAAAGTCTTATAATATTTTGCAGTTAGTCCGTCCGGTCCTGGAGACTTTCCAGTCTTCATATTTCTTATAGCATCCTCCAACTCTTGAATCGTAATAGGGTGGTTGAGAGTTATCAGTTTTTCTTCTGGGATTTTTTGCAAACCATTTTTCTCCAAGAATTGCTTAATTACTTCCTCCTCTACTTTTTCCTCCTTGTACAAATGCTTATAAAATTTCTGAAAATATTTCCTGATCTCTTCCGGGTTCTCTACATTTTTACCGTTGACCTTTATATTGGTGATGGTATTCAATTTTTGTCTCTTCTTCAGTTGCCATGCTAACAATTTTCCACATTTATTCGCTGATTCAAAAGGTCCTTTGCTTCATCATTTTAATTTTCCATTCAATTTCCTGATTTAATAACTTAGCATATTGGGACTGCAAGATTTTTATTTCTTTCTGAATTTGTTGGTTCTTAGGGTGTCCTCTCAATTTTTTCTCATATAAATTGATTTGCTTCAATATTCTCTCTTTTTCCTGATTTTGTTCTTTCTTTTTCTTAGCTTTTTCACTTATGAGGAGACCTCTCATCACTGCTTTACTTGCGTCCCATACAATTCTTTTTTCCACTTGAGTACTCAAATTAAACTGAAAATACTCTTTCATTTTTGCTGCAGCTTTTTGTACAACCTTAGAATCTCTCAACAGTCCATCATCCATTCTCCATCTAAAAGAACCCTTGGATGAGATCATCAAATCCAATTGTACCGGATTATGATCCGAGCAAGACTTGGGGCAAATCACGGCCTTCTGTATTTTTGGGGCCAACCCTCTGGAAATCCAGATGTAATCTAAACGGGACCACGACAATTGAGAATCAGAATAGTATGTTGCCTCAGTCTCCATAGGATTCTTTAATCTCCATGAGTCCACCAAATCTAAATTGTCCACCATCTGAAAAAAAGTTTTTGGCAGTTTCCCTTCATTAGTTATTTTAGACCTTTGGGATCTGTCCATAAGAGTGGAAACTGCACCATTGAAGTCCCCGAGGCAAACAATATTATATTCCAAATAGTCCAATAATATGTCATGTATTCTTTTATAAAAGTTGGCCTTCGCATCATTTGGTGCATAAAGTCCCAGAATCAAAATTTTTTCGCCTTGAACGTTAATTTCAATTGCGATATATCTCCCTTCTTCATCTTTAAACAATTGCTTTGGATTATATTTTTCTTTAGCATAAATTACTACTCCTCTCTTCTTGACTTTGTCTGACGAAATGAATTCTTGGCCTAATCTTTTATTTTGTAATATCCGTCTATGTTGTCGCACTACATGAGTCTCCTGTAAACAAACAATGTCCAATTTTTTCTGCTCCAATGCATGGTACACTCTGCGTCTCTTCGGCCTCTGGTTCAAGCCGTGGACATTCCAAGTTAATAATTTCAACGCCATCTTATTTTCCAACGCCTCCTACCGCACCTTGTTCTTCTTCCGATGATTCTCCTGAATCCGACCCTCCTCCACCAGCTGGGAGCACTCTCGCCGGGTCCAATGACGATCCTTTAAAATCTGCTGCGTGTTTTTCTAAGAACTTCCTTTTATCTTCCACCGATTTTATTCTCACTCTTCTCTCTTTATATTTGAATGTCAGGCCCTGCGGGAACTCCCAACTGAATGGGATTCTTCTAGAGCGCAGTTCTGTTGATAAGTCGTTGTAATTAAATCTCAAATTTAAAAAATACCTTGGGATATCTTTGTAAATGACCACGTCTTTTTCTTGGACCACCAGGTTCTTCTTGTAGTGTAAATCGAGGATCCTGTCTCTTTGTGCTCGGTTCTGGAAAACCACCATACAATCGTTGACTCTTTTCGGATTCTTTTTCCCTTTGGTTCCAAATCTGTAGGCTTTCACAATAGAGGTTTCCAGCTCACCTTCCTCCAATTGCCAGAATGTAGAGAATTCCTTAACGATAAAGTCTTTCAAACTTTCTTTCTCCAATTCTGGCAAATTTCTCAATCTCAGGTTGGTCTCCCTCGCTTGAAGCTGTAAGAAGGCAAGAGATTCTTGAAGATCTCTTTGTTGTGTTTCAATCCTTTGAATTCTATCAGGTTCTAAATTTTCCAATCTGTGTTCCACAGTCTTAATTTTTTCCCTAAAATTTTCTGAGTCCTTCTTAAGTGTCTTCACCTCTTGTCCAATCTGTCCAATCGCTGCAGAATTTTCCTTGACCGTTTGGTCAATAGCCAAAATTGATTTTTCCAGCCGGTCCGAAGAGTCTCTTACTTCTAATTGCAATTTTTCTACAGTGGCCTGCAGAACCGCTTGGCTGGCATTAAATTTCTCAATTGCAGCAATCATTTGCTCCTCAAGCGGTTTAGAGGTAGAAGCTTTCCTCTTAGTTTCTCCTTGCTCCCCTCCTTTTTTTTGTGCTCTAGTAGTAACAGAGGGTGTTGTATCTGTCATTTCCAAAACAATCTGCAGCTGAGGTTTCAAGGTCACCTCAGTTACAGTACTTCCCAGATAAGCCAGTTCCAGAATTAACCAAAACAGTTCCTACAGTCAACACCAGGTGGCTAACCACAGTCCAAGGCCAGAAAGCAGAGCCAGCCAAGCCAATCCCACCAATACAGAAGTTCCCAAGTAGCGACGACTTTTAAAAAAAAGTTTTAAAAAGTTTTTAAAAGTTTTAAAAAGTCCTCCAAAGTCAAGAAAAGTTTTGCAAACAGGTCAATCCAAGTAATGTTACTATAATCCAATCCACAGTGTATCTTTAAGCAGTTTAAATAGTAGCAGGAAATGTCAGTTACAAGTATCCAGTCGGAAACAGAAAGAAATAAACAAAATCGCCATTTGTATCCGCCGCCCGCTTACTGACCCGGTTCTCCTTAATCCAGAGGGTGAAGCGGTGTCTTCCTGAGCTAATTAATCCACATTGGAAGCAATAGAAGTCACAAAAGCCTCCAACTTGGAGGCACAACAACTTTTAAAAACTTTGGAAACAGCGTAAAAGTTTTAAAACAGTCTAACGGCTGCAGCTCCAAGCTCGTTGCTCCACTGTTGCAGCTAGGGGAGATGGGCTTCCTCACTTTAATCTCCCTCCACAAGCCAAATCTTTTAAAATTTAAGTCAAATTAAGTTCCTTTACTCACGGAGTTTCCTTTTTTCTCTGTCCCAATCGAGGAAAATGCAGGCGCTCCAAACTGGCAGTTTCCGCTGCTTTGTGTCTTCGGTCTGTCTCGGTTCTTCAGCGCCGTGCCGTTGCCCGGTTCACTCAAACCTCCCTCTTACGAGGGTGCCTGAGAACCGGGGCGACACGTCTGGCGCCCGCTAGAACCCCAGTCCACTGGACGCTCCACCAGTGGCTTTAGGGAGCCCGCAGCGCGGTTGCGGTTGCTCCAAAACCCGAAAAACACCGAGGACGTCTCTCCGTGGAAACGACCTCCGACTGCTCAGAATGGCGCCGGCACCGGAAGCCCCGACATCCTTTGATATATTTGAACATGGCTATCATATCACCCCTTAACCTTCTCTTCTCCAGGCTAAACATACCCAGCTCCCTAAGCCGTTCCTCATAAGGCATCGTTTCCAGGCCTTTGACCATTTTGGTTGCCCTCCTCTGGACACGTTCCAGCTTGTCAGTATCCTTCTTGAACTGTGGTGCCCAGAACTGGACACAGTATTCCAGGTGAGGTCTGACCAGAGCGGAATACAGTGGTACTATTACTTCCCTTGATCTAGACGCTATACTTAACCCTCTGGTAGCAGGAGCTGTTCGGCAGTGGAACAGTCTTCCTCAGGACTCTCCTTCCATGGTGGTGGACTCTCCTTCCATGGAGGTTTTTTAAGCAGAGGTTGGATGGCCATCTGTCATGGATGCTCTAAATGAGACCCCTGCATTGCAGGGGGCTGGACTGGATGACCCTTGGGGTCCCTTGCAACTCTATAGTTCTATGATTCCTCTAGAAAGACCACAGCTCAGTGGGAGAGCATCTGTTTGGCAAGACTCCAGTCCAAAACCCCGGAGAGCCTCTGCTGGTCAGTGTCAACAGCAGGAAGCTGAGTGGACCGAGGGTCTGCCTTGGTCTAAAACTGCTTCCTCAGCTCCTGTTATGGTTGACCCCACCAGCATCCCTCAGATCTGAACGGCCGAAAGGGTTGCGTCTGCATACAGTGGTTGTGCTACCCACCAGACAACTGATGTAACACAGAGATTCAGGATGTGGTTTAAATTGTGTCTGGTTTAAATCTCACCTCGACAGGCTCGCCAGCTTCTTGGACCGGCCCCTGCTCCTGAGACTTGTAGCAGCAAGCAGAGCTTGGGCTGATCCTACCTTATTTCCATGCTGCCAAGGGTTTCACTTCCTAGTTTCCTGCAAATCAGCCTGCTGAAATGGGCGCAGGAGCAGACTAGCCTGGGTTTTTCACGGTCAGTTGGCATCCCCTCGTCTGAGAGATGGGGGATAGGTTAGGCCAGGTGCAAAGGAAGTCCTGGGCCTTGCAGAGTTGAATAAATGAGAGGGGCGTCAGTTGGGACAGATGTCTTAGATGGGCGTGACAAAATCAAACTTGTGAAAATTCCCTGTAAATGGTAGCAGAGGCCAATGGACCTCATCTGGCACATTAGATAATTTCCTGTCGCTCAGCAACCACAGGATAGGGGGAGAAATTCGACAAAGAGTTCTCATTTAAAGGCAAAACCTACTAAATTCACACTTTCCAAAACAATTCACGGACTGAAATGCAGCCCTCCTGCAAAACTCACACCCGTTCGAATTTTGCAATGCAGTTCTCCACCCGTGATGTGTACATAAATGCATATACTGAGGTAAAGTGTGCATAAGAATGCGTATAATTTACAAATACATGTTGTATTAGGGGGAACTGCTTTGCTAAAATATGTGTCTTAGGCTAAAACTGCATGCGAACATGTGGATATTAGGAGAAAATTGCACTAAAATACCGGTGAATTTTCTTGAGGACCTTTAAAAAAAAAAAAAGATTTGCAACCTGAGGTGGAAGTGTGGAGAACTGAACTTCAGATTGGGAAAGTGAGAAACTGAAAACTGACACCTCTGCCCATCCCTAATCCCAACCCTCCCCAAAATTGTAATATATGGGTACCAAATGGGGTCTGCAACAAAATGTTGCAGCATGGAACACTCCTGCCAAGGCTTCCAGTTGGCCAAGATAACCTATTCTGTACCCCCTCTTGCTTGTTTTTTCCGAGTTTTTCTGCCCCCCTCAACACACACACTTCTTGGTCTCCCCTGCAAGTGGTTTTTTATACATTAAATTTCTTAAAGTTTCCCCAAGCAAAAGACTCTAGTGTTCAGGGATAGAAGGGGAAGTTTTCGGTGAAGGCAGGCTGGGGTTGAGATGGAGACTCAGAAGCCAAGAGAAAGATCCTTGCTGTTCCAGCTGCATTGCTGGATGCAGACAGGCTCCAACGACTTCTCTCTTAATGCATGGGTGCTGCTGCTTTGGCTGCAGCCATCTCTTGGATAATTAAATTTTGCTTTGAGGATACAATACCACAGGGCCACCTTAAGTGGCTGCTGTGAAGTTTACTGAGAGGATCTATCTCTTCGCGAGTTGAACCATGTGAATCTGATTTCACTGAAACCAGAGAGCTCTTACAGGTTATGGCTGTAGAGGGGTGTGTGTGTGTGTGTGTGTGTGTGTGTTTCTTCTTTTGTTCAGTTGATCTGATTTAGGGGACAAATGGGCAAAAGTGCAATTTCCTCCCCTGCTATTTTGCCATGCTCTGTGATTTCATCCGATACCTCATTCGTCTCCCTCTATCTGACCTTAGTTAGTCCCCCAAAAGAGTATCCTGAGCTGGCTTTGCAAAAGGGTATGTAGATGGACACGGGTGGCGCTGTGGTTAAAACCACAGAGCCTAGGACTTGCCGATTGGAAGGTCGGCGGTTCGAATCCCCGCGACGGGGTGAGCTCCCGTTGCTCGGTCCCAGCTCCTGCCAACCTAGCAGTTCGAAAGCACGTCAAGTGCAAGTAGATAAATAGGTACCGCTCCGGCAGGAAGGTAAACGCGTTTCCGTGCGCTGCTCTGGTTTCGCCAGAAGCGGCTTAGTCATGCTGGCCACATGACCTGGAAGCTGTACGCCGGCTCCCTCGGCCAGTAAAGCGAGATGAGCACCGCAACCCCAGAGTCATCCGCGACTGGACCTAATGGTCAGGGGTTCCTTTTAAATGATGCAACCATCATTTAAAAGGGGGGGAGGGAATGTGTTTTGCAAACAGACAGGCGTCAGCAAAAGACTCTAGTGTTCAGGGATAGAAGTGGAAGTTTTTGGGGAAGGCAGGCTGGGGTCGAGAGGGAGACTCAGAAGCCAAGAAAAAGATCCTTGCTGTTCCAACTGCATTGCTGGATGCAGACAGACCCCAAGGGACTGCGAATCAAAGCCCAAACAATCAGGGAACACACAGAGAGATAATGTATATTAGGGTTTCCAGACCTCCTGGTCCCACCTGAAGTTTCCAGGTTCGCCTGGCCTCCTCCAGGCGGCAGGTAGAGGCCTTCAGTCTCCAAGGTTGGTGAGAGGGCCTTGAATAATAACAATAAGAAATTAATAACAACAATGTTTTGAAGAGTAAATGAGTAAACACTGTTCTAAGGGAAACAGGTTGGTATGTTTAGGTTAAGTCTGTAAAGTAGACCTAGGAAAAATTGATAGATTTAGAACATTAAAGACGAGAAGTGTAAGATGCAATGTAAATAAGAATTGAAAGTTTAAGGGATGGTGAGTATTGGAGGAGGAAAGTCATATGGGTGTACAAATATTATTATAAATTTCTCTTTCTCTTTTCTCTTTTTCCTTGGCTTTTCTTTTCGGGTTTAATGTATGTATTTTTGTCGGTGGGAATAATCATTGTTTGTTTTGTCTGTCTATGAATTAAATAAATAAAAATTCAAAAAAGAGAGAATTGTTAAGGAGACGGTGCATGCAGCTTGCAAGCTTCAGTCTGGCAGGAGCTGGTTGCAAATTATAGCATAGAAACTCGGGGTTTGGGGGGCTCTCCTCTCCCAATTAACTTCCATCTCCAGGAACCACCTCTGGATATCACCAGGGGCCGCCTCTGTGTCTCAGGTTTGGGCTCTCAACTTTCAGGGTCTGGGGTGCTGCTGACCTGGCAACCTTAATACAGTCGTACCTCTGGTTACGCTTGCTTCAGGTTGCGTTCGTCATGGGATATGAATGCGCTGAACCCAGAAGTACCAGAACGGGTTACTTCCGGGTTCGGCAATTCGCGCATGCGCAGAAGCGCTAAATCGCGCTGTGCACATGCGCGGATTCGGCGCTTCAGGTTACGGGCTTTTCATGTTGCGAACAGGGCTCTGGAACGGATCCTGTTCGCAACCAGAGGTACCACTGTACACGCAAACACACACTTTTTCTGGAGGAAGGTGAAGGCAATTTCTCACCCCAAAATGAGAAGGATAGGGCCTATGGATTTTGTTTCATATTTGTTTGTTTGTTTCATTAAAAAAACATATATACTGCTTGGTTGTTGAAAACAACAGCACAACAACCTCAAAGCAGTTCACGGACTGAATAAAGCAGTGAAACCGTCATTTAAAAAAAACAAAGCAAAACAGCCTTTGGCATTATTTTCATTTCAAAGGGGTGTTTCCCCCTCCCATACTAAAGCGAATTGTCCACCGTTGTTTTTTTAAGGCCGAAATTCACAAGCAAATGTGTGTGCTTTTTGGTCTTTCCTCCCCAAATGAAAACCACCTCTTCCTGGGTGTGAAGCAGTTTCCAAATTCCTGTTTGGAGTGAGATATAAAAATATGTTCATTACATCTCAGGTTCTTCGAATGCTCTTGCTCTTAAAGAAAGAAAGAAAGCTGGGAATCTGGGGAGTAGGGTTCATTTTGGGGGCAACCCTCCCCCATGGACATCCAAATATATACACACACACACACACATACATACATATATTGATGGCCTTTGCCACCTTTTTAAACCATGGGTGAGGCTGGAAAGCGGGGTGCAGCTCTCCAGACACCCCCACTCCACTGCCTCGCCTTGCCTTTCCACACACTTAATTGTATCCAATGTGAATCCTACCCAGGGCAAATCAATGGCATCAGAATATCAGACCTCTGGACCAGGGGTCAGCAACCTTTTTCAGCCGTGGGCCGGTCTACCATCCCTCAGACCATGTGGGGGGCCGGACTATATTTTGAAGGGGGGGGGATGAACGAATTCCTATGCCCCACAAATAACCCAGAGATGCATTTTAAATAAAAGGGCACATTCTACTCATGTAAAAACACACTGATTCCTGGACCGTCCGCGGGCCAAATTGAGAAAGTGATTGGGCCGCATACGGCCCCCGGGCCTTAGGTTGCCTACCCACAGTTCAGTCACTTCAGTGCATCTAGTCTGAGTGGAACTCAGTCAGATAAAATCTAGTGCCTCTTTACCCAACGTGGGTGCCCCAGATTTTTTTGTCTGTTTGCTGACGGGGGGGGGCGTTTTGCCTGCTTTTGGGTGGGCATTGCCTCCTTTTTTGTCTACGTTGCATTTGTTTTGGGGTGTATGTAGGTCAGGCATCCCCAAACTAAGGACCGCGGGCCAGATAAGGTCCGAGGGACTTGTTTATCCGGCCCCCGGCGACCCCTGCTGCCTGCTCTTCCCGGCCCTGCGCTGCACGGCTGCCCACTTCTGGGTCGGAGGAGCACCTGAAATAGCTTGTGCACATGCGCAAGTGTTATTTCCGGTGCACATCCTGGTCGGAGGAGGCCTGTGCACATGCGCACAAGCTATTTCCAGTGCTCCTCCGAACCGGAAGTGCGCGGGAAATAGTGTGTGCGCACGCGTATGGGGGCGCACTCTCCGGCCCGCCGCGCGATCGGTGCTGCAGACACCGGCCCGAGGCATGGTAAATTTGCTGACCCCAATGTAGGTGATTCTCCTCTTTGGGTATTGCGTTCCTAAGTGTGACCACTTTTTTCTTCTTTAAAATAGGTTTTGTGGTGCCCGTGCCTGTTCCTTAGATTTCCAAACGGGCCACCGGAAGGTTGGAGAGCTCCTTTCCTATCCTTATAGCAGAGTCACGACAGGAGAAAAATAAAATAAAATTTGACAGGCAGCTATAGGGCCAGTGCGCCAGTTGGATTTCTGTCTGCTCTGCACCCTCTAAGGGCCCAGCAGGGCTTCAGCATCTGTTTTCTGAATGTCAGGATTCCACCATGGAAAATATGAAGAAGCCATCACAGAGGCCTCACTCTGTGCGTGTACAAAGTGTGTTTCTCCCCCCCCCCCAGGGCTCCCTTTCAAGTCTTTGTAGCGTCTGAGCACTCATGTTCCAGCAACCGAGGTTTATGCGCCTGCTTGGCGGAGGAAGAAACAGAATAGATTATGCAAAGAGCAGCCCATTTGCATCATTCATGACAGGGGTTTTTAAAATTCATCTTTTCTATTTGCCAGGGTGACGGTGACCCACAGCCCCTGCCTTCGTTGAACTCATCTAAATCCCTCGAGCCCGACATGTGCTGGGCTTGTCTGTTGTCTGTTGGACGGTGTACTTAAAAAAAAAAATGGTCAGGTTGATAAGCTGTTTGTATTTTATTACAGTCGCACCTTGTGTTGCAGATGCTGCGGGTTGCGTTCGTCACGGGATACGAATGCGCCAAACCCAGAAGTACCGGAACGGGTTACTTCCGGGTTCGGCGGTTCGCGCATGCACAGGCACACCAAATCATGCAGCGGGCATGCGCAGATTCGGCGCTTCAGGATGCGGCCTTTTCATGTTGCGAACGGGGCTCCGGAACGGATCCCGTTTGTAACTGGAGGTACCGCTGTAATTGAAATTTTTCCTTCCCCACGTCTTCGGTGTTAAATATTTATTTATTTATTCCCCTCCCTGCTTCAGAGTCAGGATCTTAGAGACCTGGGCAGCATTAGAAGAGTGTAGGTATGTCTCCGGGGTGGGGTGGGGAATAATCAATAAAGCCATGGAGCTCAAAAGCGCCTATTGAAAGAGGAGGGCTTCCCACTGCCTCTCTGAATGAGTCCTTGTTCTAGGCATCCCCATCAGCCTCTGCAGGACGGCAGATGTTTCTGCTACACCTCCGCACTGGGCGCGAATTTTGCCTTCGTTCACTTTTGGTGCAGAGACTCGGAGAAATTCCTGTCCACGGAGGACTGTGCCTGTCGTATCTCTGTATGATTTGCTGTTTATGGGCAGGATGAAATTTGAAGCAGGGACTTCCAGACTTGCTGCTTACTGGCCTGACACAAATCCTCAAGTTCCTAGTCCACAGTGGGGGCTTTTTTGTTTGCCCCATTCCACAGCGCACTGGTTAGCGGGGGCATGGACCAGTCTACCTCATTTGCCAATGGCCCGGTCACTTGCAGGCCGTTTTTTCCTACTCCGCCCAGGGGAGGCTGCACAGAGCCATCTTCTCGTCCTGCATGCACCCCTTCCCCCTCTCTCCCGGGAAAGCTACTGCCGGCGGCTTGTCCGCTCAGCTGACGTGGCGCCGCAAGATGGGCCCGCTGGAGTGTGACGGCTTTTGCTTTTCTGCCTCGCTGCTCCTTGCGACAGGCTCGCTGGCAGGGAAGCTAAATATAGAACTCAGCACTGCAGCTTGGAAGAAAAGGAACATATTTTGCTCATGAATTTTTGAAAAAGGGTGGCGGGGGGAGGGAGGGAGGGGGGAATGGGGGCGAACAGAATCACTCTGGAGCAAGTTTTTGCACCTTTCAAACTATGCATGAACTCCGCAGTGGCGAGCTGGGAAGGGCAAGGATCCCCAGGAAAACGTGATCGCCTGGCCTGGCACTCGGTTCGCCATAGGGCTGTGCAATGTGGGTTTTCGTTCTGTATATAGGTCTGATCTCTTGTGTGTGGCTCCTCTTTGCCTAGCCGCCTGAAATGTTTGCGCCTGTAAAAAAAAAAAAAAAAAACTGTCTCTGTGGAATCTAACCAGCGATCTAGTCCTGCATCCCGTTCTCACGGGGGCCAACCGATGGGAAGCCGCCACACGCACACACACACACACACCCAGAAGCAGGAGCTGAGCTGATAAGTAGAGAGATCAGTCCTACTCTGTGCTTTTTCCAGGCCGTTCTCTGCAAGGAATGCACTGGCAAAGCAGCAGGATTGAACCCTGCCCATCAGCTGGTGATGTCAGTTGATTGACTGGTGGGTGTGGTTTGGGGAAATGGCCTCATTGGCCAAACTGGGCTCCCTCCCCACCAACCTGGTGGACCAAGATTGGCCCATGGGCTGGAAAACCCCCCAACCTGCTAGAGAAGCGGCTCTGGCCCTGTGATCATTTTGGGCTGCCCTTTTCGACAGATTTCCATCTCCCCTTCCTAGCACGATAGCCCTGTTTGCGCATGCACTCCTTAAGTGATGGGCAGACATGTGTGAATCAGCTCTGAGCGTTCCTGCCCTGCCACACATATAAGGAGGCTGCATGATCAAGGAAGCCAATTTTTTAAAATTATAATTATTTAATATTTTTATTGCTTTTTTCATATTACATTGCACTACACACATATTGCAACCACCACCCTTACCCCCCCATATCTTTATATATTGTCAATCAATCATATTTACCGGTATTCTTTTCTCCCTCCGCCCCAACTTGATTTCCTTCCAGTTTTATTAGTTACAGCAATCTTTGCATTCTATCATCTTCCCAGATTTTCTATGTATTCTTATTTTCCATCTTTACAAATTTTTCTTCCATCTAATGCTTCACATTTTAATCTAGGAGTATTAGCGTATCTTTTTTTGAGCTAGACTTTACCATATGATTGTCAAAACATTTCCACTCCTTTTTTACTTTTCGATTCGACTGATTTCTAATAGTTGCCGTTCATTTTGCCAAAACTAAATATTCATTTAATCTACAAATCCATTCCTCAAGGAAGCCATTCTTGGTGTAGATTCTCACGCTTGCATCTTGACTTGCTTTGCACAGAAAAGTCCCAGGCAACGTCAGCTGTTTGACAGGCCTGCTTTGAGGCAAAGTTTGTTGTGTGTGTGTTTGTGTGTGTGCGCGCACCTGTGCAGATAAACATATGAAGTGCCTTCTGGGTCAGGCCAACAGCCCACCCAGTCCTGTATCCTGTTCTCACAGTGGCCAACCAGATGTCTGTGGGAAACTTGCAACCAGGATTCAGGCACAAGAGGAGCTCTCTCCCATCCTGGGGTTTCCAGGAACTGGTGTCCAGAAGAATCGCTGCCCCCCAACTGTGGGCGCAAAGCATGCCTGTCCTGGCTAATGGACATCTGTGAATTTGTCCAAATCCTCTTTTAAGCTGTCTACGTTGGTGGCCATCCTTGGCTCCTTTGGGAGCCAGTTCCATAGTTTCACTATGCATTACGGGAAAACAACTGAAATAAATTAAAAAATTATCCAGTAGCACCGTAAAGGTAAAGGTACCCCTGACCGTTAGGTCCAGTCGCGGACAACTCTGGGGTTACGGTGCTCATCTCGCTTTACTAGCCGAGGAAGCAGTGTACAGCTTCTGGGACATGTGGCCAGCATGACTAAGCCGCTTCTGGCGAACCAGAGCAGCGCACAGAAATGCCGTTTACCTTCCTGCCAGAGTGGTACCTATTTATCTACTTGCACTTTGACATGCTTTTGAACTGCTAGGTTGGCAGGAGCTGGGACGGAGCAATGGGAGCTCACTCCGTAGCGGGGATTCGAATGGCCGACCTTCTGATCGGCAAGCCCTAGGCTCTGTGGTTTACACCACAGCGCCATCTTAGAGACCAACTAAGTTTGTTCTGCATATAAGCTTTCATGTGCATGCACACTTCTTCAGATACACTGAAACAGAAGTCACCAGACCCTTATATATAGTGGGAGAGTGGGGTGGTGTTTTTCTCAGAAGGGTAGTAGGAGATGGGTGATTTACTCAATGGGTAAGGGATAGTATGCAATAGTTCGAATCAACGGGGTGAGCTCCGGTTGCTCGGTCCCAGCTCCTGCCCACCTAGCAGTTCGAAAGCACATCAAAGTGCAAGTAGATAAATAGATACCGCTCTGGCGGGAAGGTAAACAGCATTTCCTTGCCCTGCTCTGGTTCGGCAGTAGCAGCTTAGTCATGCTGGCCACATGACCCAGAAGCTGTCTGCGGATAAACGCCGGCTCCCTTGGCCAATAAAGCAAGATGAGCACCGCAACCCCAGAGTTGTCCGCAACTGGACCTAATGGTCAGGGGTCCATTTAGGATGTGGGTGGCTCTGTGGGTCAAACCACTGAGCCTAGGGCTTGCTGATCAGAAGGTCGGCAGTTCGAATCCCCACGACGGGGTGAGCTCCCGTTGCTCGGTCCCTGCTCCTGCCCACCTAGCAGTTCGAAAGCACATCAAAGTGCAAGTAGATAAATAGGTACCACTCCGGCGGGAAGGTAAACGGTGTTTCCGTGCACTGCTCTGGTTTGCCAGAAGCGGCTAAGTCATGCCGGCCACATGACCCGGAAGCTGTACACTAGCTCCTTGGCCAGTAACGCAAGATGAGCACCGCAAGCCCAGAGTCGGACACAATTGGACCTAATGTTCAGGCAGTGGCGGAGTAAGGCTCCGCGGTACCCGGGGCGGCAAAGGAAACGCCCCGGGGGCGGGACGTCGTGACATCACATTGTGACGTCATGACGCTCCGCCCCCAGGGCGGTTCCGGGGGTGCCGGCGCCGCTTCTGCAGCCTTCTTTTAAGCCGAAGAGCTCGCTTTTAAGCTCTCCGGCTCAAAAGGAGGCTGTAGAAGCGGCGATCCGATGCGCTGCCGCTCCCAGGGTGACGGAGGGAGCGGCAGCGCGTGGGAATGGTGGGAGGGGCTGCCTCTTGCCGCCCCCACCCGCCGCTTCTCGCCCCTGTCGCCCGGGGGCGTACCGCCCCCACCGCACCCCCCTAGCGACGCCCCTGTGTTCAGGGGTCCCTTTACCTTTACCTAGTATGCAAATGACTGAAAACAGCTTTAGCATTATCTATCCTGAAGTGCATGCAAGGTTGGTGAAAGTAGTGTCAATAAGGTGGTCCGTGTGTAGGACAGCAAAGTAATCAATGGTGAGGGGAAGACTCAAAGGTACCTTCATTAAATGACACCCCTCTTTCTTTGAAAAAAAGATGCATGCCTTTGATATGCGTAGAAATCGTTGTGGTGAAGGATTACCATTTAAATAAATAGACTCAGTTTCATTGTGGGGAATGAGAGATCCTCGGTTAGTAAAACCCACAAGTAAAACACTCATTGGGGCTTTCCCTCTTTGATCCTTTTTGAAAACAGTCCTGTAATTCAGGAGTATTCAATGAAGCAATGAAGGTCTCTGCCTATTTCCTATCTCACTGTCACCTGGAGACACACACCTGGTTAGCTCTTCCAGGTAACATCAACGATGACTGAATTCATTTACAACATGCAACATGGCACTGTTTAATCATTAGTGTTTCTAAGAATAGAAATAAACCATGCGGAGAATAAAGCGGCAGAAGTCATAAAGCCCAAACATAAACCCAAACTCTACCTTATATTTCCTGCTGGAGTAAGGAGCCCCTCTGAGTTTGGCCCTCTGATGGTTCCCTTCATGGGCCATCTCTGGTCTCTAGCCTCTGCTCATGGCCCATCCAGCTAGCTCTCTGCCCAGCTGGCTTGACTCCTTAGCACAACTCAGTCCAAGGGGTTTCTGTGCAACTTTGGCAAAGTTTAACCAAACCGTGATCAATTACGGTACAACTTTATTACATCATAACACATTTAGGAGGATCTGCCCCCTCTCCAAACTCATAATGCTATTTGTTGTTTTTTTTTTAAATTTTTCTTTTGCCAATACTGTTTGGGGTTTTTTTAAAAATAATTGCACAATGCTTAGAAGCCTTTAAAAAAATTAAGAGGTTTATAAATGCTTCTAACTGCACGGTTATTTCGGAGCCAAGGTGCGAGGGTTCAAGGGTGTTTAGGTTTCACAACATCTGCTGGTAATAATTACAAAATTTCTTATTCCAGTGGTTACAATTATACCCCGCCTTTGCTCCAAGGAGCTCAAAGAGGCCTGCATAGTTCTCCTCTGTGCCTCCATTTTATCCTCACAACGACCCTGCGAGGTGGGTTCGGCTGAGAGACTATAGCCGCCCTACGGCCACCCAGTGAACTTCGTGGTCAAGTGGGGTTTTGAACCCAGGTTTCCCCAGGGCCTAGTCTGACACCCACCGCAGCACCACAGTGGCTCACCATTTCTGCTCGCCATCCAGTGGCAGCTGGTGCCCGTTGGGCCTGGCAGGGCGCAAGGCTGAGAACCTGGCAGTAGGTGGAGCCTGAGCCAAGGAGAGGCAGAGTCAACTCATTCCCGTCTTCTCCCTATCCTGCCCCCTGCTAAGTTCTGCAAGGAGCAACACCAAAAGGGAGAAGGAGGAGGAAGAGGAGGAGGAGGAAGCTGGCAGGCAGAGTCGCCCCATGGATGGGTTGTGAGAGATAGCTCCGTCAGTTGAGCATGAGATGCTGAATCCCACGTTGGGCAAAAGATTCCTCCGTTGCAGGGGGTTGGACTAGATGACCCTCGGGGTCCCTTTCAGCTCATGCTTCTATTCTCTGCAAGGTGGAGGTTGGCTGGCTGGCTGAGGCTGGTGGGGCACTGTCCCTCTCTCTGACATTCCTGTTATAAATCCAACACACACACACCCCAATTTGGATGAATTTCCAACTTCACGGTGGCTCCAATTATTGTGGTTTGTTGTGGGTGAGGACACCGGGTGGTTGATCTGTGCGGAAAATTCTCCTGTGAGAATATCTTCAGGGAAGTTCCTGCCTTTCCGTCTCACGCGCTGCATCAACAGATATATTTTTAGCTTTTTTCTTTCGGGCTGCTGGAAAGATGTTAAGACGATCCTGCCCAGGTGAGAAATCATATCGTTTTGGGGTGTGTGCTTTTATTTAAAAGAATCTTTTAAGGTGGTTTTAAAAGATTTGGAGTTCAGAGACAGCAGGCGAGGTGGGGTGACTAGAATTTCCACCCCATTATCTAGCGGCCCCAAATTCTTTTTACAGCGTGGGTCCCAGCATTCGTATCCCAGAGATGGGAAACCTCGTCTCTCCCAGAGGCCACATTCTGTTCTGGGTAGCCTTCCAAGGGCCACACACCTTCCTTTCTAAGTAACGCTTACATTTGAGGCAGATCTGCACATTTTGCAAAATTGTAAGTAAAAAAACAACAACAGAATAATAATGTGTCCATTGGGAGAAATTCGCCTTAAAACTCGGATGAATTTTCAGGAGCACTTTTACAAAATCCGATTGCAAACTGATCTAGAAATGGGGAGAATGAGGCTTTATCAGTGGCTACTAGAACCTGCCAAAATGTTCGTGTTGAACCAGGCTTTTGGCAGATTGACATCTGATGCCCTTTCAAAATTTGTTGCGGAAGGCGGGGATTATTAGGTTGTTTTTGTTTTTATTAGTATTTTGTGGTTTGTTTGTTTGTATATTGTGATTTTATGTTGCGGACTGCCCTGAGATCTATGGGTATAGAGTGGTATACAAATTCAATAAATAATAAAAATGACGATGGCTCTGTCCCCACAGTTGGGAGGCATCAATGTTTTTGAAAACCCAGCTGCTGTAAACCACACATGCGTGGGGACGCTCTTGAGTTCGAATTCTGCTTGCAGGCCACTGTGAGAACAGGATGCTGGACTAGATGGACCACTGGCCTGGTCTTGCGGGCTCATTTTGTGTCCTCGGTGGCTAACCAGGTGCCTCAAAAGGAAGCCCACAAGCAGGACCCAGAGCATCTGAAAGTAGATGTGGCCGCCATTTGCAAGGAGCCACAATGGCCTCGTGGATCTGCCTGGTCCTCTTTCAAAGGCCATCCAGTTTGGTGACCCTCGCTGCCTCTAGTCTGAGCGCATTCCAGCCGCACTGTATGGGATACGAATCTGGTTCCCCGTAGGTTTTGCTTCTAACTCCCCCAAGAAAGAATACATCCTTTGCTCCTTTAAATTGGCAGAGGATAAGCTGTCGCCGTACAAAGAGAGAGAAAGAGAGCAAAGGGTTCGGCAGCGTGCAATACTGACAAGCCTGGCAGTGGTGTTTGCTGCCACAATGGGGGCGTTTTCAAAATGTCCCTGTTTTCTTCTCCGAGCAGGCAAAGTGTCAGCTTTCAGCCTGGTTTTAAAACCCTTTCACGATTTCTTTTTCTTTTCAAGTTATTGCCTGCTAAACTGCGTTTCCCGTTTGCGTGTTCAGACCTTTTAACCTCACCCCAAATAAATTCAGACGAGACTCAAATTTTGGTTTGGTTTTTGGCAGAATTTAGGCCACATGAGCCTGGCCAAACTGCGGGAGGCAGTGGAGGATAGGGGTGCCTGGCGTGCTCTGGTCCATGGGGTCACGAAGAGGCGGACACGACTGAACAACTGAACAACAACAAGGCCACAACTTTATTGATTGTGCAAGCGATTGGTTGCATAGGCTCTGGTTCAACTAGCTCCCTGCTCCGCAGGTAGCGCTGAGCCAGGGTTCCAGCATAGGTCAGCCAAGGGTGGACACCTGGATAAGCAGAAAGCTGGGAACATGCTCTATCCGCCACCCAAATGTCCCCCTGGACTCAGGCACGGGCACAACCCCCTCTCAGGGGTTGACCAAACCATCGAGTCCCTGGATTCCTTTAACGGAATACCCTTCACATAGGGATGGTGAGAGCGTTCTCTCCCATCCCTATCACCTGAACCAGAGCCTATCCGCAACCTCACAAGTTGTGATGATTTGCTACGGCAGGCGAAACCCAAATGGCAACAGCCAATCAGCCAAGTGGGGAAATTCCTGCCGTGCCCCTGTCCCAATGACAGACGACACATGACGGCAATAGCAAGGTCAAGCGCCAAAGTAGGGACAGGTGGGCGGGTGTTCCTAATGCATGCATCCAAAAAGGAAGCCCTGGGACACGTGCATGGGTCTTTATAGGTCCCTCGATCCATTTAGCCTGCACCCCTGATTGAACCCTGCATCGAGGGACCTACCGACTGGTTGTTGTGGCTGTCAATCATGTTGTTGTTGTTGTTCAGTCGTTCAGTCGTGTCCGACCTTCGTGACCCCAACAGAGCAGCCAGGCACGCCTTCCTTCACTGCCTCTCGCAGTTTGGCCAAACTCATGTTAGTCTCGAGAACACTGTCCAACCATCTCATCCTCTGCGTCCCCTTCTCCTTGTGCCCTCCATCTTTCCCAACATAGGGTCTTTTCTAGGGAGTCTTCTCTTCTCATGAGGTGGCCAAAGTACTGGAGCTCAACTTCAGATCTGTCCTTCCAGGAGCACTCAGGGCTGATTTCCTTGAGAATGGATAGGTTTGATCTTCTTGCAGTCCATGGGACTCTCAAGAGTTCCTCCAGACCATTTCAAAAGCATCAATTCTGAACATTTTCACTTCCGAACTGGGAAAACCATAGCTTTAACTATACGGACCTTTGCGGCAAGGTGTGTCTTTGTTTTTAAGATGCTGTCTAGGTTTGTCATTGCTTTTCTCCCAAGAAGCAGGCGTCTTCTAATTTCGTGACTCTGTCCCATTGCAGTGATCATGAACCCAAGAAAGTTTCTCACTGCCTCCATTTCTTCCCCTTCTATTTGCCAGGTGGGATATATAGTTTTTTTGATGTTGATGATATGGTTCTTCTTTCACCCTCATTAAAAGGTTCTTTAATTCTTCCTCACTTTCTGCCATCAAGTTATCATCAGCATATCTGTTGGTTTTTTTCCGGCAATCTTAATTCCGGATTTGGCCTTTCGCATGATGAATTCCTATAAGTTAAATAAGCAGGGAGACTTACAGCCTCTCCCTTTCCCAATTTTGAACCAATCAGTTGTTCTATCCAGTTCTAACTGGCTTCTTGTCCCATAGAGATCAAGGCAGAGGTGATCCGGCACTCCCATTTCTTTACGATAGTTTGCTGTGGTCGACACAGTCAAATTTAAAAGCAGGGCTTGGTTTCCAGGTCTCGCCGCAATACGTGCCCTCTGAGGGAGGACCCAGTTTCTTTGATTGGAACATTTTGAACTGTCCTGGGCGTGTCGTGGGACAGGTGTGTCCCTTTGAGATTTAAAAGGTGGGATATATAAATGATATGGTTGGTTGGTTGGTTGGTTTAATGGATTTGGATCCTACCTTTCTCCCGAGCTGGGATTCAAGGCAGCTTACGACATTTTAAAAGCATGGTTCAAAAATACAAACAAACTTGTTAAAAACAATAGTTAACCAGCAATTAAAATCCAGTTTGACCTGACAGCAGCCTAATGATCAGCATAGTTTGTGCCTTAATTTCCAAAGGCCTGTCTGGACAGGAAAGTTTTAGCCAGCAGGGAGAAAGATAACAAAGAGGGAGACAGTCTGACACCTTTGGGGAGGGAATTCCACAACCTGGGAGGAGTCACAGAAAAGGCTCTCTCTCTCTCTCTCTCTCTCTCTCTCTCTCTCTCTACCTCACAACAAGTCTATGAGGTAGGTCAGGCTGAGAAAGGCAGGATCTGGCCCAGGGTGAGAGTGAGAATTTCAACCCTGGTGCCCCAGGTGATGGTTTGACACTCTGCCATTGAAAGAAAAACCACGCATCAGAGGATGGCAGAAGATTGCAATGCCTTTTTGCAGTGGCCGCCTTAAGGACGTAACTGGCACGAACATCTTTGGACAGGAGCTTTGCTGTGTCATCTTGTTCTGGACATAAGAGTCAAAGGAAGACGCTCGCTGCATAGGTTTGTTGAGAAATGGGAGTTCGCAAACGATTGAAAACTATAAAACACAGTGTTGCACCTGTATATCTTTGCAACGTTGCATAAGGTGGTTTTTTCCCAGAGAATTGTGTGGTATTGCTGGTTTTGATACTTTATTGCTGCAATAAAAATTAAATTAAAAGCAATAAAAAGAAGTAAACAACGTATGACTGTGGAGTTTGCAATGGCAGCAAATTATAGGCATCAGAGCATTGGAGGGGAAGTCAGGAGACGGGAGGACAATGTGAGGCCCTCCCAGGTTCTCCTGGAACCCAACTCCCAGTGGCCAGCATTCCTAATGGTCTTTGTTTTAACTGTTTATATGTGTGTTTGTCCTGCATTTCTATCTAGCGAACCCCCCTGAGATCTTCAGCTGACGGGCCATATATAAAATTATATAGATGGATGGATCAGTAGATTTTGTAGCTCGCTGGCTGGTTGTGCCAACCTCCACTTCTGAGATAGTGGGTTGCTTTCATATGGGAAGGTAAACGGCGTTTCCGTGCGCTGCTCTGGTTCGCCAGGAAGCGGCTTTGTCATGCTGGCCACATGACCCGGAAGCTGTCTGCGGACAAACGCTGGCTCCCTTGGCCTATAGAGCGAGATGAGCGCCACAACCCCAGAGTCATCCGCGACTGGACCTAACGGTCAGGGGTCCCTTTACCTTAACCTTTTTACATATGGATAAAGACAGATACTAGTGTGTGCACCCACCGCAGGCCTTTGATAACATTAGTACAAAAGAAGAGTCCTGTGGGTGAATCAGTCCAAATGGGGCCCGTCTAGTCCCGATGTCCTCTTTGGGAAGCCCCTGAGCAGGACTTGAACACAGCACCTCTTCTTCCCCACCCAGGTTTCCTAGCAAGTGGGATTCGAGAGGCATGCTGCCTCCGACAATCACCGAGCCGTCGTGGCTGGGAGTAGCCCCTTACACAACACTATCAAACCAATAGTTACGTAAATTCAACTAACAAGTATACCCACAACGTAAACTGGCTGTGTTTGACTATATAAATTCTTTATACATCATATAAACATAACTCACACAACTCTTTTCACATTATCTAATTGAGTAGAAACAATTAAGGACCAACATTTAGAACAGGAAATACAAACAGATCAGTTCTTGTATATGTCATGTCCAGATAGAAGCTTTTGTGTACCACGTATGTCTTAGTGAAGAAAAGTGTCAAATGTAACAACTTTTAAGGAGCAGTACTTGCAAAAGATGAACTTTTCTTTGTAATGTTCCACACTTGCCTTTGCAAAGTATGGCTGTTGTATTCAGGTATCGGACGAAAGATACGAAATATCTTAACACGTGCCTTTGCAAAATATAGTTGTTGTATGCCGGTGTCAGACGAAAGAAGTTAAATGTGACAAGGATTCCTGGAATAATACCTTGTTTTGCCCTGCTGGGCTTTGTCAGCCGAGCATACTCTGAATAATGCAGATAAACATAATAATGTAGTGGGTTTTTTTGTTTTTTTTGTTTTTACAAATTAGAAAATAAAACTACAGGTCCTTGATGTGCCCAGGTGACAAAGAATGTTAAATCCTGGCAAAATAAGCTACAGGAATATGCAGAAATGGATCAGTTAATGAATAGCTGAAGAGGAAATACAAGACAAGCTTTTGTGTTAAAATGGGAAAAATACAGAAAATATCTACAAAGCAATAGCAATGGTACATAGTCTATGGCGGCCTTTGAGTGACCCTGGAGTTGCAAAATTTGAAGGAGACAAATCAAGGTTAAGCTCTGTTCTAAGAATGCATTAGAAAAGTTATAAAGGAGAAGCTAACAATGTTGAGTACATTCGCAAGTAGAAAGGAATTGTTCATTGGGGAATGATAGGAAGTCTAAATATTTGTCTGTTTTCGTATTTGGTTGAGTAGAAGTGGTCTTTTTTGTGGTTTTATTTTATCTTTGGTTTTTTTCTGAGAAGTTGCTGAAACGTAAAACATATGTATATAAATTGTACTTTTATACCTGTTTTAAAATGGTTTATTGGTATGTTTGCTGTTTACTGTTAAGTTTTGCAATAAAGTGAAGGGGGGAAAGAATGTTAAATCCTCATCTGAATGTGACGCTTGAATGAAATGTTGCACTACACCTGGTGGCTCCTGCTACCTCTTTCCAGAGCAGGTGCCACAGTCTGAGGATTACATCCCCATCTCTTTTTCTTCCAGGATGCGCCTTTCTGACTTACTGCGCCCGCGAGTCAGCTCTCAAGGCCCAAAGTGCTCTTCACGAGCAGAAGACGCTACCTGGGGTGAGTTGTTTGTGCCGTTTGCCACCTCCCTCTGCACACACCTTTCCTGGTCACCTGCCGTAAAAGCTGTTAATGCGCCTCTCTCTCTCTCTCTCTCTCATGTGTGTGTGTGTGTGTGTGTGTCAATAACCACATGGCTGTTTCTCTCTGTGTGGGGCCAGGGAGGGGAATGGACTCTCCCTGAGATTTCGCTCCTGGCCCCCCTGCATTCAGGCTCAGTTGTCTCCCTCGAAAGACAACTCAAACCCAAGGCCGGCGCGTCCATTAAGGCGAACTAGGCAATTGCCTAGGGCGCCAAAATGGAGGGGGCACTGGCCAGGCTTGGGCGGGGGGGGGGGGCTAGCAGCAGCTTCTCCGCTACAGCAGAGAAACTGCTGCTTGCCTCTCCACCACCCCCCACATCCCACTAAAGCAGGCTTTGTTGGGGGGCAGGGGGTGCCAGAAGGTGGTCTGCCTAGGGCGCAAGAAACCCTAGCACCGGTCCTGCTCAAACCCTCCCTCTTTCCCTCACTCTCTCACACACAGACCTCTTCACTTAGACAAGGAGAAGTTATGCGGGAGCGCTGTCCTTAGAAATCCTGCCAAGGCCGCTGCCTTTGTTTGGTTGCAGTTTAAGTTCCAAAGTTACTTAGCTGCGTATTACCTTGTATATACTTTCGTCTGAATCGCCAGTGCCTTTTTGTGGGGCCTGACTCCAGAGGTCCAAGTTTCGAACCGGCAAACACACGTGGCGTCAGAAGTGGGATGGATTTGAACCCGCGCCTCGTCCCCCAAGGTCCTCTGAGAAGCCTGTTCCCCCGCAGGGAGGTTTAAGAGGCAATACATATAACAGTCTCAGAAGGGCATTTGACAACAGGGCAGCCTGTGGTGGCCTGAGGTGGGTTTTTTTTAAAATTAATTATAATTTATCATCTTGCTTTCCTTACTATGAAATCCCTCAAGGAATAATAATAATAATAATAATAATAATAATAATAATAATAATAAAAAAACAGATGGGTGCTAATAACAACAAATTATATAGGGAAATTAAGAGACTATAAAATCAGCAATGCAGTGAGACTCGATCCCTGTTAATTGCTCAGGTGAGTGGTCCAGTCTTCATTTTGAGTTTCAAAGAGGTGGTTCCAGGGGATTTTGCCTCGAGAGGAAGTTTCCCAGCTCGAAAGCCTTTCCAGGAAATAAAAATCCCTCTCTTGCTTACTTGTCCTAAGTGAGGAGGGGGCATTTAGAGAAGGTCTTTCTTGGTAAGTAGGTTCGCAAGTGGGAATGCGGTCCTTCAGGTACAGACAACCGGTAAATGTCTGTTGGAAACCAAGGGGCTAGTCCTTAAGACTGCTGCCTGAAGAGGTGAGCTGTAGCTCAGCGGCAGAGCGTGTGCCTGGCATATGGGGTCGGGAGGAATGGCTCTGCCACATTATAAACCGTGTGGAGAGAAGGGCATTTACCCCCTACTTCTGCCTCATAATACTCAGGGTCTTACTTAATAATCCAATTTGCAATTAGATTTCAGGACAAGCAGAAGAAAGGACTTGTCCACTCGTTGCATCCTTGAATGGATTTACTTCAGCGGGAGATGGGGATGGCAAACAATTTAGACGGCAGAGGGGTCAGTCCTTGGCACGTGTACAGTCATCCCGCCTCTGCATCTGGTTAAACAGCTTTTTGTAGCAATGTGCAAATCTGCCTGAGCTGTTTGACCGGAGGCAGCAATGCTTTCTTATTTTTAAGTGTTTTGCTTTTTTGTAAACTGCAGTGCCTATCCACAGCAGTTTACCACAACTTAACAACAAGAAGAGACATGTAAAAATGTAAAATGCCAAACCTAAAATAGGGCGGACGAAAATATATGTGTGGGCATATATGACATGCTGAACATATATGACAAGTTGAACACACACACAAACACTCTCTCACACGTAAACTTTCAGCAAGACTGTGGATGCACAGTGCACTTTGGCAATCACACTGCCCAGCTGCAGAATCGAGCATCCTGATAACCTTTTGTTGTCGTTCAGTCGTGTCCGACTCTTCGTGACCCCATGGACCAGAGCACGCCAGGCACGCCTATCCTTCACTGCCTCTCGCAGTTTGGCCAAACTCATGCTAGTCGCTTCGAGAACACTGTCCAACCATCTCATCCTCTGTCGTCCCCTTCTCCTTGTGCCCTCCATCTTTCCCAACATCAGGGTCTTTTCCAGGGAGTCTTCTCTTCTCATGAGGTGGCCAAAGTACTGGAGCCTCAACTTCAGGATCTGTCCTTCTAGTGAGCACTCAGGGCTGATTTCTTTAAGAATGGATAGGTTTGATCTTCTTGCAGTCCATGGGACTCTCAAGAGTCTCCTCCAGCACCATAATTCAAAAGCATCAATTCTTCGGCGATCAGCCTTCTTTATGGTCCAGCTCTCACTTCCGTACATTACTACTGGGAAAACCATAGCTTTAACTATACGGACCTTTGTCGGCAAGGTGATGTCTCTGCTTTTTAAGATGCTGTCTAGGTTTGTCATTGCTTTCCTCCCAAGAAGCAGGCGTCTTTTAATTTCGTGACTGCTGTCACCATCTGCAGTGATCATGGAACCCAAGAAAGTAAAATCTCTCACTGCCTCCATTTCTTCCCCTTCTATTTGCCAGGAGGTGATGGGACCAGTGGCCATGATCTTAGTTTTTTGATGTTGAGCTTCAGACCATATTTTGCGCTCTCCTCTTTCACCCTCATTAAAAAGGTTTTTTAATTCCTCCTCACTTTCTGCAACCAAGGTTGTGTCATCCTGATAACCTTACATTTCTGTTTTGCTTGGAAAAGATCAAGCGCCTAGTCCTTATGACTAAGGAGATTTGATGCTGCAGAAAGAGTGTCAGACTTGGACCAGGATAGATGGGCAGCGGGGAAGATATTCCCTCCCCAGACGTGACTCTCGCTCTGCCCTCTGGGTGTGTCACTCGCTCTACCCTACCTCGCAGGGCTGTTATGAGGATGGAATGGGATAACTCTCATGTTCTCTACCCTGAGCTTCTTGGGGAAAGGGTGAGGTGTTGATGGGATTGTTAAACAGGATAATCTTTGCAGATGTCCAGCAAAATTTCAGGCGCCAGGAAACGTTCGTCTGGGCAGAATTTGCGGAGATCTCAGGGCAGAGGAGAGGAAGGGTGGTTTTAATCACAGGAACCTAGGAAGCTGCCTTAAAATGAATCAGGCCATTGGCCCATCAAGCTCAGTATTGTCTGCACTGACCGGCAACAGCTCTCCAGGGTTTATGGGCTGGGGACATTCCCATCACTACCTGGAGATGCCAGGGACTTGAACCAGAGATGAAAAGCAGGTGTTCTGTCCCTGGGCTGTGTCACTTCCCCTTAAATCGTAAACCTGCAGACAGGACCCAGTTTTATGTTTAATTTCTTGGCAGCACCTAGTGACTTTTGGCACCTTTATAAATAATAAACACTGATTCTTATTCCTTAGGAAAAGATGTTTACCCTGCTGTTCTGTACATACCCCGAGGCAGCTAGGAATAATAAAACTCATCAAGACATTGGGTCGTTAGGCCTTTCTTCATTATTATTTTAAAAAGCCCAAATAACTAAGGAGACTGAAAGTGAAAGCAGTTAGCCAGTGAAGCCTCATCAAACACACCTGATAAAACATTAATAATCAGTAATGGGTCATTTTAATTTTTTTTTTTTTAAAAAAAGCAAGGATTCTGGCAAACGGAAGTGCTTCTTCCTACAGTGCTAGGAATGGGCAAATCGGTCAGTTTCATTTTCTCCCACTTCCCCAGTGTTAAGTTCAGTTCTCCAAATTTCCACTGTCAGTTTATGATTTTCTTTCAAACCCCTCGTGAACATTCAGCTGCATTTGAATGCAAATTTCTCCTAATACGCCTGGCTTTTGTCTGCGATCTCCCCTAACTGGACACAGTTTTTGCAAAGCAATCTCCCCTCTTTAGACTTTAGCAAGCTGCCTTGCTCTGTATAGCTGAGTATTGTCTACACTGACTGGCAGCAGCTGTCCAGGTTTTCAGGCAGGGGACACTCTCCCGGCCCTACCTGGAGATGTGGGCAGAGTGAATGTGGTGACGTCTTCATGCAAAACTGGTTCTCTATCCTCTGAGTTACCCCCTTCCCTTAAAAATAAAGTTAAAGATTCCAGTCCTCATGGTTGTGAGGAAAGGGCCGCTTTAAACAGGAACGCAGGTAGCTGCCTTATATGAAGTCAGAACATTGCTCCATCTAGCTCAGTACTGTCTACACTGACTGGCAGCAGCTCCCCAGGGTTTCAGGCAGGGGACATTATGGTCCACTCAGGGGCGGAGCAAGGGGGGACGTAGGGGTGGTCCGCCCCGGGTTCCAGGGGAGGGGGTGACACTTGGGCCAGCCCCGTCCAGCCCCACCAGTGGGCCCTGGACAGGCTGCGGGGCGAGGCCACTCCACCCCTCGGCCCGTTCAGGGCCCACCCGACACTGCCGCTATGGTGCGGCATGTGTGCACAGCGCCTTGTACGTGTGCACGCATGCTGCGTCTGTTGCACGATGCATGGTGCGTGCATCAGACGCAGCGACGCTGCACACGCACACCGCCGCTGGGTCCCCGGGTTTGCCGGCCCGGGTGACGGAGCGGCTCAGTACGCCCCTGGGTCTGCTCTCCCTGGAGGTGCTGAGGTTCGAACCCGGGACCTTCTGCATGCCCCTTCCCAAAGACCCAATAAGATTCCAGCCCTTCTGGTTCCGTTTTCTCCTTTTTCCAATCTTTCGTCCAGTTTACTACATATCTGTCGTTTTTTGAAACAACTCCTCAATTGTTTTTGTCAGGCCTCCTAAGAGATACAGTGGTACCTCGGTTTACGAACATAATCCGTTCCAGAAGTCCATTCTTAAAACGAAACCGTTCTTATACCAAGGCGCGCTTTCCCTAATGAGGCCTCCCGCCGCCGGTGCCCTTCCACCATTCGGATTCCGTCCGTAAACCGAGGTAAAGTTCTCAAACTGGGACACTACTTCCTGTTTTGCAGAGTTTGTAAACCAAATCGTTCTTAAACCGGACTGCTCTTAAACCGAGATACCACTGTCCATTTTTTTGATGCAATTTTGCCCTTACGTACAGAAATATTTTTTTAAGCAATTGCATTTTGTGTACCATTTTCCACTAATGCAGGGAAGGCACTCTGCACATGCACAAGGATACCCTCTCTGCCTCACAGTCTTCAGGCCCGAACTCATATCAGTGGGCTTTGCTCATTAGCAGCCTTTTGTTCTTTACGCGTTGACAAAACAGCAGGTGTTTTATGCATTTGTGGGTTCCAGATCTGCCTCTGCACACCTTGCCTTATTTATTTGTGGGGGGGGGGACGACGACACTTGCTTTTCCATCTCCCTCCCACCTGGTTTCCTAGTACCTGCTTAGCGAGGGAGGAGGAGAACAGCAGCACATTCAAAGGGCAGGTGTTTCACCCGATGTTGGAATAGGAGCCAAAGTTGCTGCCTTTGTTCTGACGGAGCCTGAGGCCCTGACCATAGCACTCACCTGTCCCTTGCTTTTCGTCTGTGCCCATCCTTTCAGCTACGGTTTCACAGCGGGTGGCACTGTGGTCTAAAACACTGAGCCTAGGGCTTGCCAATCAGCAGGTCGGTGGTTCAAATCCCCGCAATGGGGTGAGCTCCCGTTGCTCGGTCCCAGCTCCTGCCCACCTAGCAGTTCGAAAGCACGTCAAAGTGCAAGTAGATAAATAGGTACCGCTCCGGCGGGAAGGTAAACGGCATTTCCGTGTGCTGCTCTGGTTCGCCAGAAGCGGCTTAGTCATGCTGGCCACATGACCCAGGAAGCTGTACGCCGGCTCCCTTGGCCATAAGCGAGATGAGCACCGCAACCCCAGAGTCGGACACGACTGGACCTAATGGAGGGGTTTTACGTCGGGGTGGCGCTGGGTTAAACCACAGAGCCTAGGGCTTGCCGATCAGAAGGTCGGCGGTTTGAATCCCTGCAACAGGGTGAGCTCCTGTTGCTCGGTCCCTGCTCCTGCCAACCTAGCAGTTCAAAAGCACATCAAAGTGCAAGTAGATAAATAGGTACCCTCTCTGGCAGGAAGGTAAACGGCGTTTCCGTGCGCTGCTCTGGTTCGCCAGAAGCGGCTTAGTCATGCTGGCCACATGACCCGGAAGCTGTACGCCGGCTCCCTCGGCCATAAAGCGAGATGAGCGCCGCAACCCCAGAGTCGTCCATGACTGGACCTAATGGTCAGGGGTCCCTTTACCTTTACCTTAAATGGGTTAGGGACGCAGGTGGCGCTGTGGGTTAAACCACAGAGCCTAGGGCTTGCCGATCAGAAGGTCGGCGGTTTGAATCCCCGCGACAGGGTGAGCTCCCGTTGCTCGGTCCCTGCTCCTGCCAACCTAGCAGTTCAAAAGCACGCCAAAAAGTGCAAGTAGATAAATAGGTACACTCCAGCGGGAAGGTAAAGCGTTTCTGCGCTGCTCTGGTTCACCAGAAGCGGCTTAGTCATGCTGGCCACATGACCCAGAAGCTGTACACCGGCTCCCTCAGCCAGTAAAGCGAGATGAGCGCAACCCCAGAGTCGTCCGCGACTGGACTTAACTGTCAGGGGTCCCTTTACCTTTACAAGTGTGTGAGTGCCACTGAAGGAAATTAGCTTTGGTTCCCATTCTGTGCTGAGTTTATCACATTCACACTTTGCGAAGCAATGCAGAACCATCCTTCAAAATCTATTATTATTATTTATTATTTATTATTATTATTATTATTATTAATTAAGTTTACACACCGCCCTCCATCTATCTCCATCTCAGGGCAGTTCACAACGTAAAATTACAACGTAAAAACACAAAATTCATAATAAAAATAAGAACAGTACAAAACCAATAATCCCTGCCACCTCCCTCAACACATTTAAAAGAGTGGATTTTACAACGCATTTCTCTAGCTGTGCAGCATTTACACAAAAACGCACCTGTTATAAAAATGGATGTATCGGTGAAAATATTGAATATATTATAAAAATGTGTTACATGTGGGGAAATGGCTCACAGAACGGTGTACCTTAGTCAGAGCTCCCTTCAAAAATGTGTTTATTGGGAGGAAATCGCACTAAAGCTCTGACGAATTTTCATGAACAAAATAAAAAAAAACAATTCCTTCCAGTAGCACCTTAGAGACCAACTAAGTTTGTTCTTGGTATGAGCTTTCGTGTGCATGC
The DNA here is from genome assembly GCA_900245905.1 of Lacerta viridis. Lineage (NCBI taxonomy): Eukaryota > Metazoa > Chordata > Lepidosauria > Squamata > Lacertidae > Lacerta > Lacerta viridis. Next base: position 90,774 of record OFHU01002368.1, read on the forward strand.
ACACTTCTTCAGATACACGAAAGCTCATACCAAGAACAAACTTAGTTGGTCTCTAAGGTGCTACTGGAAGGAATTTTTTATTTTATTTTGTTTTGACTATGGCAGACCAACACGGCTACCTACCTGTAACTGGAATTTTCATGAAGATTTTATTTAATGGGAAGATAGGAAAAGCGAGAAACAGAAACCTGAAACTGACGGATTCCTTCTGCCCCAAACGTCTGTATGTATACTGGGATTCCACGGGGACGGTGCGGAACGTGGTAGAGGCTTCAGTTTTGACGCAGCAAGTTTTCTAGTCCCCGCGCCGTGCCCTAGAGCCATTGTTGGACTCCCCGCTTCCATCAGCACCACCTGATTTGACCATTGGTCGCGGATGATGGGAGTTGTAGTCCGACAACAATTGGAGGGCATAGCGTTGGCTAGCTGGCCCTTCCACCGGAGAGGAGAGACTGCTGACCCACAGGTCAGAAGCAGTCACTGGAGCTTCTCCATCTGCCCGACAGGTTTGTGTGTGTAGGTGGCCGTGCCCCTATTTATCTTGGCCCTGTGCCCTCCCCACCTCACCCCCCATTTCCTGGAGGGTTGGCTAAGAGGAAAAAGCAGCCGTCAGGCACCCCTTTCAGACCAGAAATCTTCATCTAGTCCAGTTTCCTGTTCCCCATAGTTGGCCAATCAAATGCCTCTGGGAAGCCCAAAAGCAAGGCGAGTTCGGCAACAGCTCTTCCGAACTTTTCGTTTCTCTGACGATGGCTGCGCTCCCCCCCTCCACGGTCGGGCGCAGCGATGTTTCTGAATACCCCTTGGTGGAAACCACAGGAGGGGAGAGGGCTGCTCTCGCCCTCGGGTCCTGCTCAGGCTGCCCCCTGGGGCCCCTGGCTGGCCCCCATGAGAACAGGATGCTGGACGAGGTGGGCCACGGGCCTCATTCAGCAGGACTCTCTTTGCATTTTAATGCGCTTCTCTAGAGAATGCAAGAACCGGAACCCTGTGAAATTTGCAATTGTGATGCAGTTCTCCAATACACACAGAGAGACAGACAGACAGACACAAAACATGATTATTGTTAGCAAGGAGCGTGCACAGAAATGCAGCTGCGAGTGAAAAAGTATGACGATGCTCTACGTGAAGGGAGAGCGCCTGCAAAAGGGAAATGTACGCGTTAAGCAAAGCTGCATTCTGAAAAGGGCGTTTGAGGAGAAACAAAAATGCTGATTTTTTTAAAATTAAAAAAAGAAGAGGCACCAAATGAGGCGGAAAGGTGGCGAAGCAAAATTCAGATGGGGGAGATGACAAATGGATAGAAACTGAAATTGACAAGCGTCGCCCCCTCTGCTGCTCACAGTACATCAATTTCAGGATGAAGCCATGCAAATGATAACTGGTGGCAAAATTTAACACTACATATATATATACGTAGAAATATATATATATCTGGCACCCCGGTCTGGCTTCCTTGCTTCTTTCCCTCGCCCTCCTGGTCCTCCCTTTTGTTCAGGGACTTATCTGGAAACATCTGTTATAAATATCTCCCACTTGGCACCTGGTTCAGCGTCACCTGGCTGCTCGGTTGCTAGGAAACCGGCGGCTCGAGAAAGCACCGTTGCCAGGTAAACACGGTCCGGGGTGGCTCATGCCAGGGAAGAAGGGGGGGTGGAGAAGGGGGGCAGGTGCACCGAGCTGTGGGTGGCTGAGCTAACAATGGCAGGAGGCTCCGCTGGGATAAGCAGTGGCGATGTGTCTGCCTTCCGCGTTGTGGGAATAGCATCCCCATCCCAGGAGGGTTTCGCGTCTGGGTTGATATCGGCGTCTGTTTTCCTTAGGAACCCGGCAGAGAAGGCGAGAGCTCTGCTCCCCCCCAAACCATCTCTCCACCCTACTCAGGCCTCTTTGCGGTTAGCAGTTTTGCAGGAGGGGAGAATTCGGGTGGAGAGAGAAAGAGAGGTTTTTGTTTGTCTCCCGGCTCTTGCGACTCACGGGCATCCAAGCTGAACCTTGGAAGATTTCGGGACATGCAAAAAAAAGGGGGGCTTCTTTAGTTCAGCTGTGGAACTCACTCCCACAAGAATCAGTGGCGGCCATCAACATGGAGGAATAGAGGATAAGGGCTCCCAATGGCTACTAGCAACAATGGTTCTGTTCTGGCTCCATGATTAGAGGCAGCAAAGTTTCCAAATACGAGGGTAGGGCAGAGGGGGCTCTTGTGCTCAGACCCCACTTGTGAGTTTCCCCCTTGGGGCATCTGATCGGCCGCTCTGAGAAAAGGATGCTGGACTAGACGGACCCCCTTTGGCCTGATCCAGCAGCCTCTTATGTTCTTAGAGGAGCACTGCAATGGGAAACGCTGTGTCAGAGTCTAAATTCTCTCCAGCATCCTGTTCTCCCCGTGGCCGACCAGGTGTCCCTTTGAGAAAGACCTGAGCACCACAGCAACTCTCCCCACCTGGAGTTCCCAACAACTGGTATTCAGAAGCATTTGCTGCCTCCGACAGCGGAAGTTAGGCAGATCCGTCATGGTTAGTAGCCGTTGAGATCCCTCTCCTCCTCCGTTAATTGCCTGGTCCTCTTTTCAAACCATCCCTGCCTCCAGTGGAATGGAGTTCCATAGTTCAACGAAAGAAGGACTTCCTTTTGTCAGCCCTGAATCTTCCAACATCCAGCTCTGCCAGTGTCCCTGAGATCCAGTGTTATGAGAGAAACACAAAAAAAATTCTCTGCTCGCTTTTTCTCCACTGCACATAATTTTATAATCTTCTGTCATGTTGGTTCGATCACCTCAGCTCCTCCTTGACTAACAACTAGGGTTGCGCCATAGCTTGTTTTCAGTATTGCGATATATCACCAGCTAAACATCACGATATACTGACATATCACGATATCTGCAAAAAAAGGATGGGGCTGTGTAGAGCTATGTCTGGCTCCATGTCCACCCGTCCCCCATATTGTGATTTTTTTGCATCGCACACAAACACATATCATGATATTGCCAGGTGAAAAATTATGAAATCAATATCACGATATGGATTTGAAACTGCTTTCAAGACGATATATCACTCAGCCCTAACACACTTCATGATTCGCAATATATTGCCGAGTCAAAAACTATGGAACCGATATCATGATATGGACTTCAAACCGTTTTTGGTTGCTAGATCGATCGATCGCCCAGCCCCACTGCCAGCATGTCTGATAGGGCTAGTGAGGGGCCAATGCACAGCTAACAACCCAGATTCAAGCTTCCTCCAGGGCAGGATCGCAAAGCAACCCTCCTAGCAATTCATTAGCGAAAACCTTTCTGTTGCCCTCGGAAGCTCTTGATTGGACCCTCCTCCTTAGGAACCACCAAACCGGCTTTGAAATGTCGCTCCGTGTGAAATTTGCCTCTGGTTTGGTGGGTGAAATTGTCCCCCTTGTCAAGGCCTGGGCTCAGCCCTCGTTGGCCCCGATTCACCTCGAACAGCGCTCCCCGCGCAGGAAGGCGGCAGGTGAGATTTCCGCTCTCGTTTCCTGCCTCTTCACTCTGAAGGAAGGGCACGGCACTCGCCTGAGATCAGAAGGCATTTATCTGGGTGCCAACCGCTCTAAGCCGGCTTCCCGGGCCCCTCCCCACCCCCCACTGCAACACGCTTTGCCTCGGCTTCGCCAGGCCTAAATCCAGGGATTATCCAACCCAATCCCAAATCTCCTTAGATCCCAGAATGCTGTGCATGGCCGGCGCATTACCGCGGGCTGCGGGGGGTGAGCAAGCCGGCTGTTTGTTTAGTATCGGTGGCCGAGGGAGGGCGATACGCCATTCGAGGTACATGGCTCCGGAGAGGGAGAGGGAGAGAGGTGGCAAGTCACTGCTCTGAAAATATCCAGGGATCAAGCGATCCCAGAGCTTAAAGACCCAGACAGATCGATTTGGAGCCTCCGTGGAAAAAATGGAAGCTGTGACATTTGCTATTCTTTAAAGGGGGGGGGGACAGAGGAGGGTCCGGGAGGAAATAATTTGAATATCTGTGGGGCTGCCCTTAGTCCTGGCCACCTGGCCTTGCAGTGCCAGACTCTGAACGGCAGCAGACCTCTTGGCTCTAGGCCTCCCCAGTCCCCACCTCCTTCTCTTATTTCTGAGATCCTTTCATGTGGCGATCCCAAGGGTCGCTAAGCAAGGTCCCAAATGTGTCTGCCTTTCTCCTTCGGGACCCCGCACTCCCTCCGGCTAATCATGTGGGATTTCTCTCTGGAGCAAGAAGCAGCCCTGTTTATTTGCAACAGAGCTATAGCTAGGAACGGGTTTCGGATTCTCTCAACTTCACACTTTTCCAACTTTGCCTTCACTTCTCCCAGTTCCCACATCAGTTTGCGAATCGTAGCTCCTCGTGAGAATTCATCAGCGTTTCCATGCGAACTTAATTCTAATACACACCTTTTTTGGGGGGAGGGTGTTATGCAACTTTGCCCAAGAAATGCATTTTTTGCATAGTCATCCCCTCCTCCAGTGCAACACATTTTCCCATGTTCTTTTCAGCAAAGTGTGTGCTTTTGTGCACATTTTGTCCTATTATGTGCATTCTTGAACACATTGCCCGGCTGGAGATCTTTGCATTGCAAAATCTGGTGAAGTGTGAATTTCAAAGTTGGCAGGCAGGAAGGTGAGGTGCTCTTGGGCTCTGATCCTGTTTCCACGTTCCCCAAAGGCATCTGGTCGGGCACTGTGGAGGCAGAGCACAGCCATCATGCACAGTAGCCTTATCCCTAGTACATTTGTCTATTATTATTATTATTATTATTATTATTATTATTATTATTATTATTATTATTATTATTATTATTATTTTCTATACTGCTATATATTTCAAGGAAAAAAATCTCAAAGTGGTTTACAACATATCAAATAAAACAATCCAAAATAAATTCAAAGTTTCTAGGGAAATATTTCAGATCCTTCTCTAAGTGCTTTTCCCGTATTTATTAACCTCCTTAATTTATATAGCTGCCCCGCAGCAGCGGTTCTCTAGGAAGCCCATGTGGCATAGTGGTTAGATTGCTGGACTAGGACCTGGGAGGTCCGGGTTCAAATCCTCACTCAGCCAGGAAGCACACTGGGTGACCGTGGAGTCAGTCATAGCCTCTTAACCAGGCATAGGCAAACTCGGCCCTCCAGATGTTTTGGGACTACAACTCCCATGACCCCTAGCTAACAGGACCAGTGGTCAGGGATGATGGGAGTTGTAGTCCCAAAACATCTGGAGGGCCGAGGTTGCCTATGCCTGCTCTTAACCTACTTTGCAGGGTTGTTGTAGGGATTAACTGAGGAAAGGGAGCAAACTATTTAGTCCTTGGAGAGAAAGGTTGGGATACGGGTGGGTGGCCATCACTGCCCTCCTGCAGCAGCGAGTTCCATAGTTTGAGCTGCTCCACGGTACCATGGAGGAGGGGAGGATGCTCTCGCACTCGGGTCCCACTTGCAGGTTCCCCGCAGGCCCCTGGTTCGCAGCTGTCAGGACAGGAGGCTGGACCATACGGGCCATTTGCTGTTCCGACATCGTTACATTAGCCATGTCCATTAATATCGGTGGATCTGCTGTGAGTGATTCAGTTGGAAACAACCCAATGCCATCTGTGCATGCGCAGGAACATTTTGCCCTCGGATTTATTTGTTTGCACAGGTTGAGGGGGGGGGAGAGAACCTCAGAATAAAGTCCTACTTATTTTTTTGTGGGAGGGGGAACCTTATGCCCAAGGAAGGGTTTACACCGTGGCAGAGAAATGGTGTCCCTTTGGTCAGATCTCAACAGGCTCCACCTCCTTGACCATTGGGCATGCTGGCTGGGGGGTGGAGTTGGTGTCCAATAGCATCAGGAGTGCTGCAGGTTCCCCTTGGGCAAAAGGCACTCTGTGCTTGCCCAGAGGTAGTTAGCGTGTTTCTTACTACCAGATTCCTTCCCGCCCACCCGCCCACCTGCCCCAAATCTCTTTCTGCTTCGCTTCTGGGAATAAAGGGTGAAATATTACACACATTTTGCTAGAAAGGGAACGTGCCGCATGCCAGCTACAGATGGCCAAAGAAAATTAAACCTGTGTCTCGATGTGGGTAATCCGCGCCTTAATCTCCCCCACGGAGGCACCGGCAGGATCAGGAGGGGGTCTCCAAGCAGCGGAGACAACTGTCGGCGGGGACACACACACACACACGACTTTCGTTTTCTTCCCTTCCCTGTGGGTTTGGCTCAGTAAATCTGGAGCCTGCCCTGTCCAGGAACCAGAATTGGGGACTTGCAGGGAGCTCCAGTGCCCACTTTGAAATGCCTGCTGGACACTTTTCTGTTCCACTAGGGCCCAGGCATGTCCAACAGGTAGATCGTGATCTACCAGTAGATCACTGGACATCTGTGGTAGATCACTGGTAGATCATTGGCTCCCCCCAAAGAAGCTGAACAACTGTGGCTCCCCTAAAAAAGCTCAACATTTTACCTCCTCCCTGAAAAAACAACAACTTTGACCCGAACCCCAAAATGGGCCTTCCTCCTTCCTAAAAAAAGCTCAACAACTTTGACCTGAACCCCCAAAATGGGGTAGATCACTGCCAGTTTTTAACTCTGTGAACAGATCATAGTCTCTTGGGAGCCGGCCACCCCTGCGACTAGGCCAACGCCAGCTGTCAAGAAAGCACCCTTCCGAAATGTTGTATGTTTTAAACATCTTTTTTAGGGTTTCAAGTTTATGGTTTTTTGTTTTATAACTGTAAACTGCTTTGGTATGTTTTTCGGACACTTGGTGCTTTTTTTGGACACGACGCTCAAAAACAACGTGTTTTGGGGCTGCACGTGAGCTCGTGTAATCCGGCCCTGAGTAGGCACCTTGTTCAAAACCATGAGGGCCGGGTGCTTGCTTTTTTTAATAGTGGGAGTAGATCGCAGTCTCTTGGGAGTTGGACATGCCTGGTGTAGACCGTACTGAGGTACAGTGGTACCTCTGGTTACAAACTTAATTCATTCTGCAGGTCCGTTCTTAACCTGAAACTGTTCTTAACCCGAGGTACCACTTTAGCTAACTGTTCTTAACCCAAGGTACTATTTTTGGGTTAGCAGAGTCTGTAACCCGAAATGTTTGTAACCCGAGGTACCACTGTACATAGATCAAGGGTTTGGTTCGGTACACAGGTAAAGTTTTTTTTGGCGGGGTGGGGGGAGGCTTGGGAGCAAATTTGTTTCTGTGAGCTGATCTTCCTCTCGGGTCTCCTGGTTTTTGTGAAACACTAACAAACCGACCCACGCGCACACATAATCTCACCTTTTGTTATGAACATTTCCCTTCCTTCCTTCCTTCCTTCCCCCCCCCCCCACCCCACCCCCAAAAACGCACACCTTTCCTTCACACCCCCTTCTTTTCTCTCCTTCCCTTTGCCAAAGTCTCCAGGTCATTGTTTATAGAGATAAGTTATGATGTCAGCGCATGTTCCTATGGCAACCCGATGGGTAAATTGGAGATGAGTGGGTGGTTACCATGGAGTAAATTCTTCTGTTGCCATCGTTACCAAGCACCTGCTCCCTTTCTTTCTTTCTTTCTTTCTTTCTTTCTTTCTTTCTTTCTTTCTTTCTTTCCACTCCTGTCCCTCCTCCATCGATTTCGATAGTGTAAATGACTGGCGGGTGGGTGGGTGGGGGGGAGGTGGTACCAGCAATTTCCTGATGATGTCGGTGGTGGTGACCCTTTCTGGAATCATCCACATCTGAGGGAACAGTGTCGGGAATGAATACACGGCACGGGAACCTTTGCCTCGGTAAAAACGGGATACGATCCTGTGTTGGGTTGGATCGGAAGGAAAGGGCCAAGATTCGTTTAAAAACAAACAAACAAACAAACGCTGTGAATGCTAATGGAAATGGGGTGGTTTGTTCCAAAAAACAAATAAACCACACATATTGATGAGTACATATCTGACACCACCCCATAGAGCCAATCCTTCTCTTGAAATGTAGCTGAAATAAATGCTAATTTTCACCAGCAGGCCTCAGTTTTTATCAGCTTCACCCCTCCCCTCCGTTCAGCCTTTGCATGGGCAAGGACTTCTCCTCTTGTATTGAAATAAATGCATATTCTTCCTGAGATTTCTTTCTTTCTTTCTTTCTTTCTTTCTTTCTTTCTTTCTTTCTTTCTTTCTTTCTTTCTTTCTTTCTTTCTCTCTTTCTTTCCTTCTTTCTTTCCTTTCTCTCTTTCTTTCCCTTCCACTATTTCCCTTTCTGATGTCCTGTTTTAGCTTGAAAAGCCCCTGAGGGGTGGGGGGAGAAGGATGTTTCCCTCTTTCCCATTATTTGTTACAACCTCTACGGGGCCCAACATCAGCCCTACCTAGAGGAGACCCATTGAAACTGAATAACGATTTCTGGTTCCCCAGAATGGTTTGAAATCAATGGACAAGACGGGGCCTATCATTAGACAGGGAGTCACTAGAAATGAATGGGCCACATTCACACCCTACACCTAAAGCGCTTTGAACAGCAGCGGTGTCTCCCAAGGAATCCTGGGAAATGTAGTTTGTTAGGAGCGCTGCTGGGAGTTGCTAGGAGAACTCACAGAACTGCAATTCTCAAGAGTGGTTTAACAGTTCACAGGGAACTCAGGAAGGAAACAGCAGCTCCAAGGGGGAATAGGGTGGGTCTCCTATCGCCTCTCAGTGCCCTTAACAAACTACATCTCCCAGGATTCTTTGGGGGAAGCCATGACTGTTCCTTAAGTAGCACCATAGTGCTTTAAATGTACGGATAATTAACTGATTTCCATGGGCCTGTTTTGAGCAGAACTTGAGTTGCATGCCATCCTGTATAGAACTGCTGTCATTAAGTAGTAGTAATTAACGACGAATCGGGCAGTTAGCTGGCTGGGGGCTAATGGGAGTTTCAGTCCAAAACATCTCTATTATTTTCAACGGTGATGATGATGATGATGAAAATAATAAAGATGTTTTGGACTGAAACTCCCGTCAGCCCCCAGCCAGCTAGCTGCTTGTCAGCTCCCAATTTAAATGTCAGCACTGAAAAATAATAGTTTTTAAATACTCTTTTGCTCATCCCACGAGCAGGAGTAATTAGCAATCGAGCGATGGGTTAGATGCGTCCCTTTGGGGCCCCTGTAACATGTTTGAAGGATGGACAGAGAAATCCTTCCTTAACCCAGACTGCAAAAATAATGGGTTGCTTGCTCTTAAAAAGGCCTCATCTGCTACTCCTTTAATTCTCACACAACAACCCTCCAAGGTAGGTTAACCTGAGAAGGAGGGGGTTAGCCACCCCACCCCCCAAGCCACCAAGCACCTTCTCTCCATAGAGTTGCATCCATCTAAACCCATTTAAATGAATGGATATGCCTAAGCCGGGCCCATTCATTCCAATGGGTCTACACAACCCATTAGCTGCAAATCCTAAAACTAGTCGCTATAACCCTTGCATTAAAATTGTGACACGGAGGGGTTTGTAACCCACAAATGGTCCCCTGCTGCAGAAGTATATTCTTTTTAGGGATGGGGAATCTCGAAAGCTTGAGTTGAATAAATGTAACACACACACACACACACACACACACACACGCCCGACAGCAAGAGGCATTTTATTTTCTCCCCTGCTTCACCTCATCAAAGTCCCAATGAAAGGACCCTCCGCCTGCCACTGTCTCTTCAATTCCCGGTGGTGATTCTGTCCTCCAGTTCTGATTTTAAGTGGCAGGGGCACAGCAGGAGTACCGGGGGGAGAGAGAGAGATGAGAATAAGAAATATAAACTGGGAGTGGTGCATTATTGGTCAGGAATAATAATAATAATAATAATAATAATAATAATAATAATAATAATAATAGAAAGAGGGAAACTGGTCAGTTTCCGCTCCCGTCCCCAACTACTTGGCTGCGCCGGTTGCTGTGGCAACGAGAGGCAAAGGAGATGATGAGGAAGAAGAAGAAAGGTACCCGGCCTCGGGCGCCATGGCAACCAGATCCCAATCCCTGAAAGCAGCTTTAGGGGGTGGTTTGTGACGAAGGGGAGGAGAGGGGGGGTTCGGTCCTCCGCCCCAGTGCAAAGGGAACCATCTTATAAGGCCGGCGCGGTGTTGTCCCTGAAACACAGCGGCCTCCACCCATCCACAGATTCGGGGTTGCCAAAATCTAGCTTCTTTAAATCTGTCCCTGTGCAAAAAATTGAGACATTTGGAGTGTCCAGCCCTGTCAGGGTTTCAACCCTCTGTGGGGAAGGAAAGGCACTCTGAATTGGCCCTATTAACTAATAATCTCAGAGGAAAATCTAAACAAAAATTCGCTGAAAAATGGGATATATACAAGAAATATGCCCAAAAGTATAATAACAACTTTACTTCCATGCCAGCTTTTGAGTGCTAAAGGATGGGTAAAGAGTTGGGGAAAGATGGATATACAACATGGCGGAATGTACATGAAAATATCTGAAGAAATAGAATTGTTTGATCTACATTCAATAATAAGAGAGGTAGATGCATGGGGATTTGACAGGAAGTCTGATTTGTGAAATTAAAGTTTTGTTAAGTTAAGTTTGTTATGTATACGTAGGTAAGAGAGTCTAGGCATATATAGGTATGTATAAGTAAGTGAATGTATGGACTATCTAATTATATGCCTGGCTGAACTTTTTTTTTTTTTTTTTTATCTTTAGTTTTCTCTTAAGATATAAACAATAAGACACAGATACGACTATGTGGGATGTTAAATTTTATCCAGTAATATTATATAATAATAGTTGTAATACTTTGCTACCTTTTTTTCTATTTCTTTGTTAAACAAAATGAATTAATAAAAATTAAATTACAAAAAAAAAGGAAAGGCACTCTGCGCGTGGTCTGATGTGCTGGTGGCCAGTAGTCGTCCAGGAACAATAGTCTAATTTGGACCCATTACATTGGTGATCCACAAACAAGAATTAAAACACGAGTTTCTGTGTCTCGGCCCTACTCAGGCTCATGGGAGACATATCCTGGTCCGTGTCATAAAATCTCCCTGCGTTGCCTTAGCTCGCTGCGCCGTATACCCAGCACACCCCACTTTTGCCGCAGGCTGTCCCTATCTGATCTGCAGAGCCCCCGCCTGCAGTACATTAGTGATAGCCATCGATCAGCGGGTCAATTAGCAGAGCGTTCATTACGCTGATCGCTCGGTTTGGAGCACACGCACACACACCCCCAACTTCAGCGCCGGAGGGCGAGGAGGGGGGGGCGAGAAAGGTGGTTGGAGGTCAGTGGGATCTAGTGGTGGAACGGCGAAGAGGGGTGGTGGTATTATTATTATTATTATTATTATTATTATTATTATTATTATTTTATTCAGCCTTTCCTCCCAAAGGAACCCATCTCCACCACAAAGCCAGTGTGCTTAGAGTGCTGGGCTAGGCCCTGCCTGGGAGAGACCAGGGTTCGAATTGCCCCAGAGCCAGGAAGCTCCCTTGGGCCAGTCACTGCCTCTCCACCTAACCTACCTTGCAAAGTTATTTTTGGGGGGGTAAAATGAGGAGCGGCGAGGACCATGCACACACCACCTTGAGCTCCTTGGAACAAAGGGTGGGGAATATATGCAATCAATAAATAAAATTGTTCTCATTGCAGCGGCGAGGTGGGGAGGAATTAGCCACTCCGCACAAGGCTCTGTCTACACTTGCGGACTTAAATCTGGTTTAGGCGCACATTCCCTCTTTGCAGGGAATCTGCTGTTTTTGGGGTGGGGAGAGCCTGTGTGGGGGTTTCTGTTCCTCACCAACCGTCTCTATCGCTGCACCTTCGCGAGTGAGGAACTTGGCACCCTCTCCTGCTTGCACCTCTCGCTATCGATTCTTATTTATATTTATAGTTGAATTCAATACGCTGCTGGGTCTTTGGCCATCAAGGTACACTCCGAGCATCTTGAAATCAATAATTAGAAAACCCTATTAACCGTTCCGTAATAAGAAAGGAAGACGGTTCCCCCTTTATGTTCTTTAGAGAAGCAAGCACACCTGGGACTTCAAGAAATTCTGCACCACAGATCTATTTATACCAGTTACAGCTTCCTTCCCCTGCAAAGCGGAGAATCCGGGGAACCATAATTGGTGGCTCTAAGCACACCATGCATTGCTCCCTCAAAAGTCTCCTGGGAACTGTAGTCTGCCCCTAACAGACCTAGAATCTCCAGCACCCATAACAAACTACAGTTCCCAAATTTCTTGGGGGTGTTCATAATAGGCTTCCCCCTCCTTCCCTCCATCCTTTGTCCTCAGTATCTGGTTTTCACAGGTAGACCCTTTCTGAGCTGGGGGCGGGGTAACTTTTCAGATATTTGCCAGCTAGTAGCTGTTGGCAGACCCATAGATTAGTCTAATGCTCTCCTAAAGGATTCCAGGGCAGTGTTCCTTGCTATATCATGTGGCAGGGAGTTCCACAAGAATGTGTTGGGTGAAGAGATCATATCCTTTGGTTCTCTAATTACGGTGATTTCCTACCCATCAGTTTTGTCAGTTCTAGTGTTTTGGGTGAGGATGGGAATGAAATCAATCTTCAGGGGGGAAGAAAGCAAAATCAGATGCCAGTTCTCCATTTCCCCAATCTTAAACCCTGTCCTGAAGGGCAGATCCTGAAGTTGAGGCTCCAGTACTTTGGCCACCTCATGAGAAGAGAAGACTCCCTGGAAAAGACCCTGATGTTGGGAAAGATGGAGGGCACAAGGAGAAGGGGACGACAGAGGATGAGATGGTTGGACAGTGTTCTCGAAGCGACTGGCATGAGTTTGGCCAAACTGCGGGAGGCAGTGGAGGATAGGGGTGCCTGGTGTGCTCTGGTCCATGGGGTCACAAAGAGTCGGACACGACTGAACGACTGAATGACTGAACAACAACAACAACAACAACAAACCCTGTCCTCCACATTTCTGCTGCAATTTGTGAATTAGAAAAATATAAAAAAAATCCTCACGAACATTTCAGTGCAAATTCTCTCCTGCACATTTCCGTATGCCGTTTTGCTTAACAGGCACATTTTTATTTATTTATTTATTTTGCAATGCGATTTTCCTCTATATAATGTATTTTTCTATGCTGTTTCCAACAATATAGGCAGCTTTTTTGCACACTTTGCTCCAGTATGTATGTATGTTTTTGGTTTTGGTATTTTTTGTAAACAATACCCTGCTGGAGAACAGCAGTGCAAAATCCTGGGAGCGAAAATTTCAAAGGATGGCCATTTTTTTATTTTTTTGTTCATGCATTGTTTTGGAACGTGCAAATTAAGTAGAATTCGCCTTTAGATGTGACCTCAATTGAATTTCTCTCTCAGATTCCTCCACGTTTAAAAAGCCCCAAATACTTTCATCTCTCCTGGGGGAGGAGATCCTCTGCCCCCATTTCCCTCTCCCTTCTCCGCGTTCATTCCAGCTCCACGAAATCCTCTTATTTTATTTTATTTTCCGAGACTGAGCAGCTAGAGCATGAAAAATGAGTGTTATATCACTGACATCCTAACGGCAGCTTGGGCGAAAGCACATCCGCCCGTGAGCTTGGTTTCGCCCGCAAGAAGAGTCATCAGAGAAAGATGCGTCCTGAACGGCCAGCTGCAAACCTCGGCGAGATCAACCTCTGCCGAGAAGGAGCCCCATAACCTGGCTCCACCTCTCTCTGCTCCCTATTTTTGGTCCAGGATTACCTCAGTAGGAGAGGCACACACAATGTCACCAATTTATCTTATTTCACAGGAAGGGGGAAGCACACTTTGTAAGAAATAACTCACATTCTGACTTTGGGGGGGGGGGATATTTTTTCTTAAGGAAAAAGAAAAACCCAATGTTGTGGCCCGAATTTTGGCTTCGAAGCATCAAGGACTGAAAAGGATTCACTCTACATGGGGCCATGTGGGTAGAAGCTGGGCTGCTGCATCCTGGACCAGCTGAATTTTCTGAACTGCTTCCAAGGGCAGCACCGGGGCATTGTAGTAGTCAAGAGCATGAGACCTAAGTCCTTAACTTTCAGGAGACATGACCACAGTCACAGTCAGCATCCGAGTGTCCCGACAGCACAATCCTGTCCGTGTTCACTCAGAAGTAAATCTCACTGCCAGGATCATATGCATATAATTGCCATAGAAGTGTAGAGTTGGAAGGGACCCCGAGGGTCATCTAGTCCAACCCCCGCAATGCAGGAATCATCACTTTTAAGGATTTTAATGGATGGTGTGTTTATTGTGGGGTGGCTATTAGCTTGTTTTAAACCGCATAATCCCAAACATTTAATGTTTTCAAACAGTTTTTTGCTCTTCTGTATTATTTGCTGGTTTATATTAGGAAGCTTCCTGATACCAGATCGGACCTTTTGTCCGTCAATCTCAGTATTGCCGTCACTGACTGGCAGTGCCTGCGTGGCTGATAGACACAAAGATCCCTTGCTCTGGCAAGAGAGTGAGGTGCCGCTGAAGCTCTCAAAGCTGATTAGCATGTAGGAAGCCAGAGGAAACAAGTAAACAGAGGCTAGCTATGTCTTTCCTTTTCTTTGCTGGGGTTCCTGCTTCATGCCGGTAGCTTGAACGTTCAACCTCCTTGCACTTCGTCTGATACAGGGGTTCAACCTCCTGCTGCACTTCATAATATCCCGCTATACCACTGATAGAACACCTGCTTTGCATGCAGAAGGTCCCAGGTTCAATCCCTGGCATCTCCAGATAGGACTGCCTGAAGCCCTGAAGAGCTGCTGCCAGTCAGTGCAGGTGATATTGAGCAAGGTGGCCCAGCTTCCTATGTTGCTACCTAAGTCATTCCTTTTTCAGAACCATGAGGACTAGAACCTTTGATTTTGAAGGAAAGAGCTGTGGCTGAGTGGCAGGGCACCCAGTTTGCACGCAGAAGGTCCTAGGCATCACCCATTAGGCCCGGGAATGGCCCTTGAGTCTGAAACCCTGGAGAGCAGCTGCCAGTCAGAGCGGGCAATACTGAGCTCGATGGCCCACTAGATTGATAGTGAGCTTGACACCACAACAGCAGTTTCAGGGAGGCAAGATGGAGCCTTGTTGACAAGCCCTTGCCAGCGAAATCCCCCTTTCTCTCTTTCTTCTTTGCGCCCTTTCCCTGCTCCTGCCGGCAACCGGCCTCGTCCGCCTCCGCAAGGCCTGCTTTCCTTTAATGTGATTACAAATGCTTTTACAGAAAAAAGGCCCCAGCTGCCTGCTGGGATAATCTAACTCTTTCTAATCCTGAAGGCTGGGGAGAGTGCTCTCCATCATGGACTTAACCCTCCCAAGGCTGCCTAGGGCTGTGTATGTGTGTGTGTGTGTGTGCAATTTCCTTTTTAAAACAAGAGACAGTGTGGCGTAGTGGTTAGAGTGTCAGGATAAGACCTGGGAGACCAGGCCTCAAATCCTTACTCAGCTGTGAAGCTCACTAGGTGCAACCTTGGGCCATCTCTTCCAGCCTAACCTACCCCGCAGGGTCGTTGTGGGGACCATACGAGGGGGAGAGAGAGACTCGTGCATCTTTTTATTTCTTTATATGACCCATAGCACATATAAGGTGCCTGTGTGCTGTGGCAGTTGGGGTTTGGGGCTAGGATCTTGGGGGGGGGCAGAGATCTGATCCTCACCCAAAGGCCGCACTGACACCACACCTTTCGAGCATGATTATATAATCTTAAAACAGTCGTGGAAGAATCCCGGGAACTGTAGTTTAAGGGCGCTGAGCGTCGTTAGGAGACCCCTATTCCGCTCCCGGAGGAACTACAAATTTCCAGAGTGGTTTAGCAACCAGCCCCTCTTCCCAGGGAACTCTGGCGAAATTGTAACTCTATGTGGGGGTCTCTCAACACCCACCATGCAAACTGCAGCTCCCAAAATTCCCAGGGGGAATCCACGGCTGTTTAAAAATGGCATAGCGTGCTTGTGGCCTTGTCCATGAAGCTCTGCGAGTGCGACCCGGGGCTCTTACCCTAATGCTACCTTGCAGGGTTGTCGCAAGGATACGATGGGCAGATGGTGGTGGAGGGGGGATGAATGCCGCCTTGAACTCATTGGAGGAAAGGAGCGGTACAAAAATGGAATGAAACAGCAATGTTTTTTAAAACGCTATGCTTCTAAGAGGCAGGAGTTGCACCCTGTCTGTCCCAATATTGCATTTCCTAATTTCTAACTCCGGATGAGGGAAGCAGGCAGGAGAGGAACATTTAGCAGGTGTTGCCAGCTCCCATCATCCCTTTAGCCAGGATGGCAAACGCTCGGGGGGGGGGGAGGATGGGAGTTGTAGTGTTACGGAAATTAGGGGGGGTCACCCAAGCAAAGTCTCCTCCCGAGCAAACTCATTGGGGTATGGAGTGATGCCCTTAAGGGAACCCATCTCTCTGCCATGATCCAGTAGGCGAGAGACCACGTACACAGGGAAATGCCTCAGCAGGTAATCTCTGGGTGCTTCAGGAAGCCACTGGGCTAATATCCCTCAACTGGAATCCCATTGTTCTCTCCCAGATAAGTGCTCAAGGTATCCTTGCCAATACTTAACACCCATTCACACTTCTCAGGGCTATCTCCCTGATATTGCTCTGTTTCCCCCATATGCTAATCTTGTTTTTCCTGTTTTTCCTATATGTTAATCATGTATAACCCTTCCCTTTCGTGATGTAGTAATGATGTTTCCAAACTGTATTCTGGGATATGATAGGAGTTTTTAAAAGTTCTTGTAACGCTGCTCTGGGTGTGCAGTTTTGACTGTAACCTATTGCGCAATAAACCCTGTCTTGTCCTTGCTCCAGTGGCTGGACTTCTTTTATTTAACTCCGCAGAAACCAGTGGGCTTATCCCTAAGGGCCAGGTGCCTGGGCAGTTCCACACCTGGGATTTCCGTTTACAGTAGTCTGTCATGTTGGCCTTTGCCCAGTGACATACGGAGCCGCTTTGCCGCCCGGAGCAGCAAACACGGGGGCAACCCCCAGGGGCGGGGTGCCGCTCCATAGCACGCGTGCGTCGTGGCGTCACAACGCATGCGCACTACGGAGCGCAGTCTGTCCCAGATGCCGGGTGCAAGTGGCATCCTGTCCGTGCGGCGGCAGCTCGTAAGGCTGCAGCGCGCGAGCAGAGAGTTGTCGCGTGAGTAGCCGCCGCACGGAAGTGGTGCCAGGCGGCAGCTTGGGAGTCGCGGGGAGGTGGCGCCGAGGGTCACCCCCCCCTCCAGGCTGGGACAGGGGGCGTGCCGCTCTCAACGCCCCCCCACCCCACCTTGCTACGCCACTGCCTTTGGCGCACCTCACCCCTCTGGGTCTGGTCCCACAGCTTCTGTCTCCTTCTCGTTCCAGATGAACCGACCGATCCAGGTGAAGCCAGCAGACAGCGAAAGCAGAGGAGGTACAGTCGCCCGCTGGGGTGCTGGGGTGCTGGGCGGTTCAGAGAGCAGCTTGCCTGCTCACCTGGTCACTTTTGAGGAGCTGGCCTCCAGTTTCTGGACAGGTTTGATTCCCTTAATAACACAGCCTTCTCACTACGCGGAATTGGACAAGATGGCAGGGAGAATTCGAAACCGGCGGGACCAGAGGTTCTTGAAAGATCGGAATTAAATTTGAGAATTATTTGAAAAGCAATTGTAAACGACAAGTTGCGCTAGTAGGTTTGCAAGAAGTTTTGTAAGGAGGACTTTATGAAATACTACAGAGAAACTTTAGGAGAATGATAATTGGTTACCGTTTATTACAAGTAATAGTGAAATTATGGGAACACAAGATTAAGCTGTGAAGATTGGAAATCTCTAGACGTGGTTGATGGAAGTCCAGAAATATTGTATAAGATATGAATGAATGTTAAATGATGTTTGGAAAAAATAGGTAAAAATTTAATGAAATATATATTAAAATAAATAAATAATAATATAGCTTTCTCCACCCTGAAACCCACCCACCCCTGGGATGTTTTGGACTACGACTCCCATCAGTGCCAGCCAGCTGGGAGTCGTAGTTCAAAACTTCTGGAGGGCTCCATTTTGGCAAAGGTGTTGGAGGGCTAATAAGCTTCACCCCCCAGATTCCCTCCCCTTTTAAAATATTTTTTAATAATTTTTTCATTAATAACATATCAAATCTTGTCACATCATATCCAAATTAAAATATATATATATGCCAATTATACATTCTGAATTAATTAATTTTGTGGAGCTTCCCATGTTCTAGCTGGTCCAGAGAAAGTCTTTAATTTTTGTTCCTGGGTTTTCTCCGTTGTTTATTCCCAACATCATATTTCCAATGTTAACCCCTTCTTATCGTCACAGTCACTGGTATGGGACTTCTCCATCGTGCTTAACGAATCCATATTATGTTGGCATATAGGAGGGAATTTTATTCTTCTTGTTGTTATTCTTCAATTGTTTTTCAGTGCAACCCCCCCCAGGTGTTTTCCTCAGGGGGTGGTGTATGTATATTATTTATTTTTGTGGAATTTATATTCTGCTTGATTGTCCACCCCGCCCCCCAAAAAAGACTTAATCGCCACTAAGAGAAACAGCAACAATAATCTAAGGCGTCTGAAAAGTTAAAATAGACCGGAAACAAATTAAAACTCGTGCCAGCTTTCTGAACGGAGGTGGGCATGTTTATTGCGCAGTCTGGGCTCCCCCAGGACGGCCTTTATCTGAGCAAGCTCCTTTCTCCTCCTTCCAGAAGACAGGAAGCTCTTTGTGGGAATGTTGGGTAAGCAGCAGACAGACGAGGACGTCCGGAAAATGTTCGAGCCGTTCGGGAACATCGACGAGTGCACGGTACTGCGGGGTCCAGACGGCACCAGCAAAGGTGAGTGGAGAAGGGGGCGGCCACCCACCACTGCCATCAGAAGGTTGCCCCCTCGAACTACAACTCCCGAGGTGCCCTCGAACTACAACTCCCATCAGCAGCAGCTTAGCCAACGGCTAGGGATGGGAGTCGTAGTCCAACAACGTCTGGAGAGAGTTGCTGCTCTGGGAAGCGACTAAGGGCCCCTTCAGGGGCACTGTTACGTAAGAACATTTTGTAGACATGCTAGGAGTGGGCGCATCAATTTTTGCCGCCCGATGCCAGACAGGAAGTGCCATCTCTGCCATTGGAGAAGCGGTGCCAGCATCAGTAGTGATTTCCAGCGAGATCTTGGCCAAATCTGGCGAGATCTCACTGGAAATTGGCCCTGATGTTGGCACCACTTCTCTGCCAATGCCAGAGGTGGGAAAGTGCCCACGGGGTGCTGCCTTGGCGGTTTCTTCCACCCAAGGCGGCTACTTCCCCTTGCCTCGTGTGCGCCGGGCCTGATTCATGCAGGCCTATTTTAAAAAGCGATGAGGCACAGCGAGCTGATGTTGGCTTGGTCTTAACATCCTTGCAGAGCATCGATCATCGGAAAGGTGGCTCTGGCTTCCTCCTGCATCTAGAAGGCAGGTGACAGACATACCAGACGGCAAATCGGACCCTGTTTCAGTGGGTCCTCCTCCACGCCCCCAGCTCCATGCTCCACATGGGCTGCCCGCCTTTCAGAGGCTTAAAACGGGTGAGCTGGGTTCGTGATGCCACGGGTTCCAGCCAATCAGAGCTAGGCGCAGCTCAAAACGCACACAATTGGTTGTGCAATCCTGAGCTCCACCGGGGAGAGACAAGGGTGCCTTGGTGGAGCGGGCGGCTACTACGAGAAGATGTGGCAATGGCCAGCTTTGAAAGAGAATTAGACCAATTTGTGGAGGAGAAGGCTCTGCGGTCAGAGTCAGCGGTGCTTCCGAATGCCAGTTGCTGGAAACCACAGGAGAGCAGAGGGCTCCTGTGGCCGCTCTCCTGCTTATGGGCTTCCTAGTGACGCATCAGATTGGCCACTGTGAGTACAGGGTGCAGGCCTGATCCAGCAGCCAAGCTCTTCCTGCTTCTGTCTCCGAGTCTTTCCCTTTCTCTCCCCTCTGCCAGGTTGCGCCTTTGTGAAGTTCCAGACGCACGCAGAAGCACAAGCTGCCATCAACACGTTGCACGGAAGCCGCACATTACCGGTGAGACCCACAACCTCTGCCTTGGTGGGGGGCAGGGAGAGCCAGGGGCTGTGGGGGTACCAGAGGAGGAGGAGGAGGAGGTTGTCTTGCTAAATCCCTCCTGCCTTCCATTAAGTCCTTTCATTTCGAGGCTCCGCCTTCAGCAAGTGAGCGAGGAGAGAGAAGGGAGAAATCTTCCACGGGCTCTGCTACCTCCTAGTGGACAAACGTCCTCTGTTGCGCTTTCCCAAAAGGGTAGTCCAGGCTTCCTCAACCTCGGCCCTCCGGATGTTTTGAGACTACAATTCCCATCATCCCTGACCACTGGTCCTGCTAGCTAGGGATCATGGGAGTTGTAGGCCAAAAACATCTGGAGGGCCGAGGTTGAGGAATCCTGGTGAGTAGCCCAAAAGATTTGCAGCTGTACATATGTCATATATATATATATATATATATATATATATATATATATATATATACATATATATATATATATATAGCAAGGGAGATTTGGCGAGGGTGCAGGAAAGAGATCCGGCAATTTGCTTTGTGAATTAAATAGCGGGGGGGGGGGGGGGGTTGCCAAACTTTCCAAGCTATCCTCCAGTGCTATGCAATCAGACACGACTTAAGATGGCAGCGATCAGGAGGTGGCAAATAGGACACAAATCAATCCGTTTGGGTTCTTCTCCATTTCTAATCTTAATTTCCATTCTCTCTTTAACATACAAATTTTTGTACACGATTTCCCCTTGCGCACCCATATATGCAAGAAAAATTCCGTAACAGTAATGCATTTTTAATGCTACTTTCATTAACATATGCATTTAACTGACACTTTCCCCTAATAATATGCATTTTTGAGGGAACCCCCCCCATCTTTGATAGCACTTTCTCCTCTCCTCCAATCCCCTCCCCCAATGCCTTTTGGACCAGCTCAAGACCTTCTCCCAAGCTGGTGCTGTCCACAGGTTACCATGACTTCACTCATCCCTGGCTGTTGACTGTCCTGGCTGAGGGGCTGACAGGAGCTGTTGTCTGACAACACGTAGCAGGACAACTACAGTCATACCTTGGAAGTCGAACAGCCTAGTTTTTGAACGTTTTTTGAAACCCGGAAGGGAGTGTTCCGGTTTTTGAATGTTCTTTTGGAAGCCGAACGTCCGACTGGGGCTTCCGTGGCTTCTGATTGGCTGCAGGAGGTTCCTGCAGCCAATCAGAAGCCGCGGTTTTATTTTCAAACGCCTTGGAAGTCGGAACGGACTTCTGGAACGGATTCCGTTCGAATCCAAGATACGGCTGTATATTAAAACATCTGAGATTAAAGTACAGTGGTACCTCGACTTACAAATTTAATCCGTTCCGAATGCACATTCGTAGGTCGAAAAATTCGTAAGTCGAAAAAAGCGATTTCCCCATAGGAATGCATTGGAAACGAAAAATTCGGAAAAAATCGTAAGTCGAGTAAACCGCATCTAAAATTCGTAAGTCGAGTAAACCCCATCTAAAACCGCCAACGGATGTCCTTCGGATGTTGAAAAATTCGTAGGCGTGCGGGCACTTTTTTCATTCATAAGTTGAAAAATTCGTATGTTGAGTAATTCGTAAGTCGAGGTACCACTGTATGTCATGAGCAAAGCCCAAAGACCAGAGCGTTACAATTAAAAGAAGGATTTCTGGGTTGAAGACAGGAGATCAGGAGAAAAGTCTCATCTAAACGGGTGCATTCAAGTGCCATCAGTATTAGCATTCCACCGACCCTTGAAAATGTCTTTTAATTATGGGTGTCTTAATGCAATTACAGGTCACTGTATTTCTATAATTGGGTTTGCACATGTTTGACTGTGGGCTTTTATGTGCTTTTGATCTGCCGTGGCTGTTCTGCATGAAATGAGAGGCGACATATAAATTACGATCATTTCCTTATTTATTATTTTATTAGTTCCTTACATTTATTAGTTGCTTACATGGGATGCGGGTGGCGCTGTGGTCTAAACCACAGAGCCTACAGCTTGCCAATCGCAAGGTTGGCGGTTCGAATCCCCGCCACGGGGTGAGCTCCCGTTGCTCGGTCCCAGCTCCTGCCCCCGAGCAGTTCAAAAGCACGTCAAAGTGCAAGTAGATAAATAGGTACCGCTCCGGCGGGAAGGTAAACGGCGTTTCCGTGCGCTGCTCTGGTTCACCAGAAGCGGCTTAGTCATGCTGGCCACATGACCCGGAAGCTGTACGCCGGCTCCCTCGGCCAGTAAAGCGAGATGAGCGCTGCAACCCCAGAGTCGTCTGCGACTGGACCTAATGGTCAGGGGTCCCTTTACCTTTACATTTATATAGGGGTGTTAGGGGAAATATAGGGCCACAGCTGGGGGGCACGCCATGCTCCTTATGGGGTTGTTTGTCCACCTTTGGTCCCCACCCTGCACTCTGGCTCCCGGAAACTGTCAGCATGAGACAACAGCCACACTCCGGGAAATGGCACCAACTGGCCGGCCAAACCAGGCGAGGGCAGCCGATGGGTCTCAAACCCTCAGTGAGTTAGGGGCTTCCCCTTGCGTGCAAAGACAGGGTCTGGCAGATGGAGTGGAAGAGACCAAGAGGGGGTCCAACTGTCAAGAAGAAGATGCCCGCATGTGCTGCAGAGGGAAGTGAGGGGCAGGTGGGGCTCATCCACCTGGGAGAGGTAGACCATCTAAGAGAAGGAAAACCTTGCAGGATATCTCCAGGAGTGAAGTGGAGTCCCTAAGGCAGTTGGATGGCACCCTGGACTCCTCCTTCTGCCAACTCCTGCAGCCCAGCTGGTGCCAAATGTCCTGTTCTGCTTTCCTTTGGGTCACATCCAGCATGGCCAGGATGGGGGTCTTGTCCTCTGGGCAGCTTAGGAACTCCAGACACGCTGCCCAGGCTTGCGCCCAAGGGAGGTCACTTTGGCACTGTCGACGCAGCAGTTTGGCGCCGCCACCTTTCCTCCAAGGAGCTCAAGGTCCTCCCGTACAAAGTTCTCCCCATCCCATTTTATCCTCCCAACAACCCTGTGGTGTAGGTTAGGCTGGGGGAGAGTGACTGGCCCGTGTCTGAGCGGGGATATGAAACCTGTTATCTCCCGGGGTTGTAACCCAGCACGCTAACCATCGCGCCACACTTTCTCTCTGGAGGGCGCCAGCTTGGGAAAGGCTACCTTAGCATCAGCATAGTTGCTGTTTTTGGGCCCTCAGTTTCCCCCTCTTCCTTCCAGGGCGCCTCATCCAGCCTCGTGGTGAAATTTGCCGACACGGAGAAGGAGAGGGGGCTCCGCCGGATGCAGCAAGTGGCAAACCAGCTGGGGATGTTCAGCCCCATCGCCCTGCAGTTTGGGGTGTACAGTGCCTACACCCAAGCAGTAAGAGGCTCCGCTTCGCTCTAGGAGCCTGGAGTTGTGGGGAGGGGGACAGTGCCGGCTGTGTTTTGTGTTTCCCAGCTCAGTACATAAACAGGGACGCTGATGTGTGCATATGCGCACACTTTTCCTTAAGATCGTCTTGCCGCATCTAGAAAGCTAGTATATCAGGGTGTAAGCTAGGCTATGGCCCTTATCCTTCAGATGCTAGCTTTCTAAAAGGAAGGGATTTCCATTAACACCCCCCTGAGAAACTAGCATGCCAAAAGCAAGGAAGGACAAGAACTATTCACCCTGATATGCTAATTTTCTACATGCAGGGATTTTTAATTTTTTTTTTTAAAAAAAAAAGAGGAGCCTTACCTTATGTGCAGTAGTGTAGTGGCAAATTTAGAAGTGTGGGAGGAAGGAGAGTTTTCAGATAGCCTAGAGCAGGCACGTCCAGCTCACAAGAGACTGATCTACTCCCAGTATAAAAATTCTGGAAGTGATCTACCCATGAAAGGGGGGGGGGTGGAAAGCTAAAGTTGTTGACCTTTTTTTAGTGGAAAGCCTTGGTATCTGCTGGGAGGGCGTTCCACAGGACGGAACCTCACTTCTTGCAGGGAGGGAACTGCCAGAAGGCCCTCGGCGCTGGACCTCAGTGTCCGGGCTGAACAATGGGGGTGGAGACGCTCCTTCAGGGATACTGGACCGAGGCCGTTTAGGGCTTTCGAAACAAAATAAAAAATAAATTTAAAAATTCCTTCCAGTAGCACCTTAAAGACCAACTAAGTTTGTTCTTGGTATGAGCTTTCGTGTGCATGCACACTTCTTCAGATACCGACCTTTCAAGGTCAGCAACAACACTTTGAATTGTGCTCGGAAACGTACTGGGAGCCAATGTTACAGGACAGGTGTTATATGGTCTCGGCGGTCACTCCCGGTCACCAGTCTGGCTTGCGCATTCTGGATTAGTTGTAGTTTCCGGGTCACC
Organism: Lacerta viridis; assembly: GCA_900245905.1. Taxonomy (NCBI): domain Eukaryota; kingdom Metazoa; phylum Chordata; class Lepidosauria; order Squamata; family Lacertidae; genus Lacerta; species Lacerta viridis. Next base: position 115,070 of record OFHU01002368.1, read on the forward strand.
TTCAAAGGGAGCCCCACGTAGAACGCATGGCAGTAGTCCAAGCGGGAGATAACACAGGGGCAGACTCTGTGGACATCCCTGAGGCTTTATATTTACATATATTGATCTCTCTCTCTCTCTCCTGCCTCCCCCCCCCCGTTCCCCGCTGCTCCACCCTCAGCTAATGCAGCAACAGGCAGCTCTTGTTGCCACGCACTCCGCCTACCTCAACCCCATGGCGACGATGGCCGCCGTCCAGATGCAGCAGATGGCCACCATCAACCCCAACGGCCTCATTGCCACCCCCATCACACCCATCACAACCTCCTCAGGTAAGGGGGGGGGGCCAAGGAGGCCCAGCCAGGAAGGGCTGGGTGGGCTCCATCTTCCTCACAAACATACGATCGGTGCTGTGACCAGCCAGGGTTTTCTGGAAACGTCTCTCATGTCCAGGCGCTGGCAGGGGTCCGAAATGTTTTCCACTCCCAATGTGTGTGGTTTTTTTCTGGGGGGAAAGGTGGGGGGGTTCACCACGAAATTTGTTGGTTTCCTTGTTCGCTTGCTTGCTTGAGAGCCAGTGTGGTGTAGTGGTTAAGAGTGGTAGACTTGTAATCTGGTGAACCGGGTTCGCGTCTCCGCTCCTCCACATGCAGCTGCTGGGTGACCTTGGGCTAGTCACACTTCTCTGAAGTCTCTCAGCCCCACTCACCTCACAGAGTGTTTGTTGTGGGGGAGGAAGGGAAAGGAGAATGTGAGCCGCTTTGAGACTCCTTCAGGTAGTGATAAAGCGGGATATCAAATCCAAACTCTTCTTCTATTCTTCTTGTTGCGGTCCAAGTCACAGTGCCACTCCCCCGGGCAATGGTTAATTGTAAGACGTGATTAATAAACTCAAGCAATGATCTGGTTTGGAAATGGCCACAACTTTACCGATTACAGTGGTACCTCTGGTTGCGAACGGGATCCATTCCGGAGGCCTATTCGCAACATGAAAAGAGCGGAACCTGAAGTGCCCTATCTGCGCATGTGCGCAGCACGATTCCGCACTTCTGCGCATGCGCAAAGCGCGATTTAGCGCTTCTGACTGACCGAACCCAAAGGGTACTCATTAACGGCTCCTCTTCATCCTGGAGAGAAGTGACTAGTGGGGTGCCACAGGGTTCTGTCTTGGGCCCAGTCTTATTCAACATCTTCATCAATGACTTGGATGATGGGCTTGAGGGTATCCTGATCAAGTTTGCAGATGACACCAAATTAGGAGGGGTGGCTAATACCCCAGAGGACAGGATCACACTTCAAAATGACCTTAACAGATTAGAGAACTGGGCCAAAGCAAACAAGATGAATTTTAACAGGGAGAAATGTAAAGTACTACACTTGGGCAAAAAAAATGAAAGGCACAAATACAGGATGGGTGACACCTGGCTTGAGAGCAGTACATGTGAAAAGGATCTAGGAGTCTTGGTAGACCATCAAACTTGACATGAGTCAACAGTGTGATGCAGCAGCTAAAAAAGCCAATGCAATTCTGGGCTGCATCAATAGGAGTATAGCGTCTAGATCAAGGGAAGTAATAGTACCACTGTATTCCGCTCTGGTCAGACCTCACCTGGAATACTGTGTCCAGTTCTGGGCACCACAGTTCAAGAAGGATACTGACAAGCTGGAAGGTGTCCAGAGGAGGGCAACCAAAATGGTCAAAGGCCTGGAAACGATGCCTTATGAGGAACGGCTTAGGGAGCTGGGTATGTTTAGCCTGGAGAAGAGAAGGTGAAGGGGTGATATGAAAAAGGGATTTATGGCTCAGGCGTTGGGTGCATAGCCATTCCAGCCCCCCAGACAAAATATATATATATATCAATTATTTAATTTTAAAAAGGCAAGGAAATTCAGTTCCCCTGACTTCCTGCTCAAACCTCCCGCCCATATGCACTCTCAACCTTCTTGCTATTAAGAAGGAAAGTTCAAATGGGGGGTAGTCAGAACTCATCCTATGATGGGGCTGCGAAGAGAGACTTAAGCGCAATTCAGGCAGAGTCCAAAATATGAGGGGGTCCTGCCGGTTCCTTCTTTTTTCAAATCCAGCTTCCGGTCCTTATGATACCCTTGAAACTTGGTGAGCGGTGAAATTCTAGCCAGAATAGATTATGCAAAGCAGCCAGAAATATACACGATGTATTATGCGAAGCCTGGCAGCGTTTATTTCCCACCGAGGGACCCCCGTGTTTTTTTCTTAACATTTGCTTAGCACGCGGAACTGACAGCCTGAGCTGCGTAGAGGAGTAAATTCTGGCGCGTGCGTGATATCGAAAAGGGCAGACCCATGGGGTTTATGGGCACGAGCGACTCCATCACGGAGGCCTGGTGAGGTTTTTGGTGCCACGCCAACTTTTTGCTGCCTTCTCCAACAGGGACCAGCACGCCACCTGCCATTGCTGCGACGCCAGTGTCTGCCATCCCGGCTACCCTCAGCGTCAACGGCTACAGCCCCGTTCCCACGCAGAGCACGGGGCAGCCGGCCTCCGAGGCCATTTACACAAATGGCGTCCACCCATACCCAGGTATCTGAGGCTCTCCGGGGTCTTCTTCTCCCTCTGCTCACACAAACCCCATCCTCCGTTTTTCAGTCTTTCTTTTCTGGACTCTCAAGTCCTTGAGACCACCTAGATCTCCCCCCCCCACACACACAACCCCAAATGCACCACTGTAATCCTATAATGCTAGGTAAAGGGTAAAGGGACCCCTGACCGTTAGGTCCAGTCGCGGATGACTCTGGGGTTGTGGCGCTCATCTCGCTTTACTGGCCGAGGGAGCCGGCGTACAGCTTCCGGGTCATGTGGCCAGCATGACTAAGCCGCTTCTGGTGAACCAGAGCAGCGCACGGAAACGCTGTTTTACCTTCCCGTCGGAGCGGTACCTATTTATCTACTTGCACTTTGACGTGCTTTCGAACTGCTAGGTTGGCAGGAGCTGGGACCGAGCAACGGGAGCTCACCCTGTTGCGGGGATTCGAACCGCTGACCTTCTGATCAGCAAGCCCTAGGCTCTGTGGTTTAGCCCACAGCGCCACTCGCGTCTCAGATTTTGTCTGAGCTTACAGCTTGCTCTGTTCCACAACAGAGATTCCTTTCTTTTAAAAAAAAACCCTTCATTTTTGGTTGATCAGAAACATATAATTCAATCAGAAACGGGGGGGGGGGGAACTACAAGAATTGAGCATAAATTTATTCTATTTTAAGGAGGTATAAATCTGGGTTTTGCAGTCACAATCCCTGGGATTTGGTTTAGGGAGCATGGCCCTATGGGTGGCTGTTAACCGTGACCAGTGCCGGATTTACGTATAAGCTAAACAAGCTATAGCTTACCGCCCCACTGATTTGGGGGCCCCAAAAAATTTCAAAGGAAAATAAAAACTGGATGTACATTTCCAAAATTTAAGATAAAAAAACAAATAAAATAAAACCTACATACAACAATAGTGTTTTGTGTTGTGTAGGCTCCTATTTGTTATGTGCGAATGGCTTTAGATGCCTGTTAGGTCCATCAGTTACCAAAGAGCAGGCATGTCCAACAGGTAGATCGTGATCCAACAGTAGATCACTGGACGCCTCTGGTAGATCACCAGTACATCAGTGGTTCCCCCCAAAGAAGCTAAAAAAACTTTGGCTCCTCCCCAAAAAACTCAACATCTTTGCCCTGCACCTCTAAAATGACCTGAATCACCAAAAACAGGGTTTTCCTTCCTAAAAAAAAAAAAGCTCAATGTCGTTTTCCTCCTCCCTAAAGAAGCTCAACAACTTTTACATGAACCCCCCAAAACGGGGATTTTCTTCCTAAGAAAAGCTCAACAACTTTACTTGAAACTCCCCCCCCCCAAAAAAGGGGGTAGATCACTGCCAGTTTTTAACTCTGTGAGTAGATCGCAGTCTGTTGGGAGTTGGCTACCCCTGCCGTAGAGCATATATTCAACACACACAAAACAGCGGGGAATTTGTTGTTGACGAAGGGCAGCTGGACATATAAAGGGCCCCATTGCCTTCAGTAGCTCAGGGCCTCATCAGACCTAAATCCGGCCCTGGCTGTGACTGACGGAGCTCCCATGTTCTGAAGTAGTCTACCTTTTGGAATATGTACTAGGTTGTTTGTTCACTTAAAAGACTTGCATGCAGCCTTTCTGTGATGACAACAAAGACAGCTTGGGGGGGGGTGGATAGGGTTGCCAGGTCTGCTTCCAAAAAATAGCGGACAAGCGGGGGGGGGGTTAAATTAAATTAAATTATATATTTTCTTACAAACATTTTAACACGTATTAAAATACCATTTCATCATAAAGCTTTTGAATTAAAAAAAATGTCCACTATTTTGTGAAAAAAAATAGTGAACACAATGTGAAAAAGTGGACTGTCCGCTCAAATAGTGGACACCTGGCAACCCTCGGGGGGGACCCACAGGGGCGTTTTTAGCCCCTTGGCTGCCGGGGGCGGGAAGCCAAGAGGCACCCCTGGGGGCGGGGCATCGCGGTGCGTGCGTGCGTCATGACGTCCCGCCCCCGGGGTGCCGGGCGGCGGCTTTGGGAGTCTTTGCGGGCTGCAAAGACTCCCGAATCCGCTGCCCGGGCTCCCTTGGCGGAGCGCAAGTCGGGGCAGGGAGAGGGACGGGCCAGCGAGGAGGGGTGTCCCTCCTCGCTGGCCCGCCCCTCTCCATGCCCCGGCTCCGCAAGCCAGCCAGCAGCGGAGCTCGGCAAAGAGGCAAGGGGCGGGCCAGCGAGGAGGGGGTGGCACCCCACCTCGCTGGCCCGCCCGCCCCTTGCCTCCATGCCGAGCTCCGCCGCTGGAAGGGGGGGCTATTTTCGGCGCTGCTGGGGCGGAGCCGCAGGGGCGGCCAGCGAGGGGGGGTGACACCCCTCCTCGCTGGCCGCCCCTGCGGCTCCACCCCGGCAGTGCCGAAAATAGCCTAAAAGAAAAAAAAATTAAAAAGTAAAAAAAAAGCCCAGAGGGCGGGGCCGCCCCCGATGTGTCACCCCCAGCAGGGGCGCTGACCGGGGCCCCCCGCCCCCTCCGCCCCTCCCTTGCTACACCCCTGGGGACCCATTTACTAATAATGATGATAATGTAGTAAAAAGCAAAGAATGTGGGATTACACGGAAGTAAACAAAATGCACCGGATTTGAGAACAGAGGCATTAAGGCCTAGATACGTTTTGCACAAGAGCCAGAGCACCAATGAAACAGAAGTAAACCAGTTTTTAAATAAATAAAACCCCAAGCCTCCATGTGTCCTTTTCATGCTGCGCTTTTGGGCTTTCCAGAGGCATGTGGTTAAGCACTGTGAACAGCAAGACCCTCTAAGTTTCACCTGAATCGCCAGGGCTCCTCTGGTATGCTTATTAGCTATGAGAGTATCTAGAGGTGGAGCCTCCACGTACAGGAGCAGGATTCTGCGCTGTGGGGAGACTAGTGAGGAGGGAAATTGCTTCATGTCCTACTTGGGGGTTTCCTGGGCTCCAGATTTGATGGCTGCCGGAGCTTGAGGAATCTTAAATAGCATTGGCTGTGTTTACACGTAACACTCAGGCAGGCGTTTGCTTTAACCATGGTTTGCCTAACAAGCCTCGAGTTGTCCCCCCCCCCACGGCACTGCTCATTTCTGCAGAGTGTGGCTCCCCACCCCAGCTATAGAGCCTGGGACCAGGCGGCCCCCCCCAAAAAAGGATGGTCGGATTCCGAGTGTGGCTCCCCACCCCAAACCTGGGACCAGGCGGCCCCCCCCAAAAAAGGATGGTCGGATTCCGACAAAACACTAAACCGCAGCTTTAAAAAACCGTGGTTTGTAAGCCAGCAGCAAACCATGGCTGCACAAATGTGATTGGTTCTTAGGAAACAAAACCATGACTGCTATGCCGAGTTGGAGATTTTTTTTTTTTTTGCTTTGTGTGTGTGTAGCAGTCCATTATCGTCTCATAAGTGTGTAATCTTTCCTCTTCGCCCCCTGACACAGCACAGAGCCCAGCAGCCCCCGTGGACCCATTGCAGCAGGCGTACGCCGGAATGCAGCACTATACAGGTATGGGGTGGAAAATGGGGATTTATAAGATTCTGGGCCGATATATCTCCTTGCCTAGACTCCATTTTCTGGGCAATATGGGGAGCGTGGCACCCTCCCTTTTGCCAAGGCCTCGTTGCCCAGGCAACGCCAGAGACCTGGTCCCTGCTCTCTGCGTTCTACGGCTAAGATGGCGCCAGGGATGTTTTTGCTCATTCGCTTTCCCAGAATGCCGCATCTATTGCGTCGGGGATGGGGAATGTCTCTGGCACTCCACAGGCTAGAGCGCTCAGGGACTGTGGGATTCATGATCCAGCGATATCTGGGAAGGGTCCAGAGAGGAGGGAGAGATTCGGTTTGGTTCGCTCAGCAGCGCAAAGCTCCCTCATGCCTACTTCTTGGAATAATGATGTGAGCTCAAACGCAGCTGTCACTCAAAGTGTGCACCGCTCCAAATTTCACCATGTGGTTCTCCAAACGCAAAAAAAAGCACAATAGAGGAAAGTGCGCGTTTTTGTGTGTGTGTATACACACACACACACACACACACATGCATTGGTGAAAACCACATACAAAAATGCTCCCAAGAATGGGGTAAATTGCTGGTTTTAAAAAAAAATGTGTATTAGGCAAGCCTGCATGCAAAAATGCATAAAGGGACCCCTGACCATTAGGTCCAGTTGCAGACGACTCTGGGGTTGGAGTGCTCATCTCGCTTTACTGGCCGAGGGAGCCAACGTTTGTCCACAGACAGTTTTTCTGGGTCATGTGGCCAGCATGACTAAGCCGCTTCTGGCGAACCAGAGCAGCGCACGGAAACGCCGTTTACCTTCCCGCCGGAGCAGTACCTATTTATCTACTTGCACTTTGACGTGCTTTCGAACTGCTAGGTGGGCAGGAGCAGGGACCGAGCAACGGGAGCTCACCCTGTCGCGGGGATTCGAACCACCGACCTTCTGATCAGCAAGCCCTAGTCTCTGTGGTTTAACCCACAGCACCACCCGTATCTCTGCGAAAATGCTTAGGATAAAATGCTGGCAAATTAAAAAATGGTTCAGAAATACACAAGATTGGAAAAGCTGATACGATGGTTTTGTCCGTTCCCAGAAGGGCATGGTGCCCGCTCTGCGCGTTAACCCTTTCTGCCTGGGCAATGCCGGCAATGTGTTCTTCCCCGGGTCAGGCAACACCGCAGGCCTGTCACTCTCTCTCTCTGCCCCTGTCGCTCGGCCGATGTGATCTCAGGCTTTACTCTGGTTCCCCCCGCAGCAGCCTACCCTGCCGCCTACGGACTGGTGAGCCCGGCCTTCCCGCAGCAGCCAGCCACCATCATCGCCCAGCAGCCTCCTCCACAACAGCAGCAGCAGCAGCAGCGGGAAGGTAGGGGGGTCACCAGCCCCTTCCCCCACCCATTATTTCCATTGGAACATTCTGGAATCCGGTCCGTCGCTTCCTCTGCGGAAGTCCTGAGGCGCCGGCAATGTCTCGCTTTCCCCGCAGATTCACCCACGGCGCAGGCGGGGGTCTCTTTAGCCCCCGTCTTAGGGGACTCAAGCGCATCACTTGCTCCTTCCCAGAGTTTTCGATCTTGCCCCAGTTCCTAGTCGAACACTAAACCACCCTAGCTCAGCACAGCATTGGGGACAAACCTGTTCAACTGTGGAACAGGTTCCCCGGGAAGGCGGTGGAATCTCCTTCCTCGGAGATTTCGAAGCAGAGTTTGGATGGCCATCTGTCAGGGATGGTTTAGTGGCAGGGGGTTGGGCTAGATGGCCACTGGGGTTCCCTCCCATCTCCACAATTCTAAAACCAGGTGCTTTGAGATTCCAAAATCAAAGAGGGCATTTGGGTGGAAGACAAATTTCAGAAGCGCCTAGGGCAGCCTCCCCCAATCCGTGCTGGCTGGGAGTTGTAGTCCAAAACCTCTGGTGGGCACTAGGTTGAGGAATGCTGATCTAGGGCATACCGGTTTTTTAAGTGGACAGGGAGGCTTATGCAGATTTTAAGACCTAGGTAGAAGAAATGATTTTCATCAGGTGTGGATGGATGCGGAGACTACAGCTGCTGGAATTCCCTGTTCTGAAGGTGCAGGAACCCATCCATTCCCACCCATCCCCCAGGCCGCCCCTCTCTGGCCACTGCAGAAGCACCCCCAGCTAAATGGGAATTGCAAGGTGACTCTTCTGAGTGGCTCACAGCAAGGCAGCCTTGACTCAGAAACAGCATCTCTCTAGAGTCAGGCCCCACCTGAACTATTCATTTAAAGCGATCTCAGACCACTTTGAGCAGTCATGAGTTCTCCCAAAGAATCCTGGGAACTGTAGCGCTGGTAGTTGTTACGAGGCCCCTGTTCCCCTCCCAAAACGACAATCCCCAGGGATTCTTAAAACACTCTGAGAAACGTAGCTCTGCGAGGGGAATAGGAGTCGCCTGACAACTCTCAGGACGCTGAACAAACTACCGTTCCCAGGATTCTTTGTGGGGAATCCATTACGGTTTTAAGCAGCGTGATACTGCTTTAAACGCATCGTGCAGACGGGGCCTCATTCCTGGTACAGTGGAACCTCGACTTACGAATTACTCGACATACGAATTTTTCAACTTATGAATGAAAAAAGTGCCCGCATGCCTACGAATTTTTCGACATCCGAAGGACATCTGTTGGCGGTTTTAGATGGGGTTTACTCAACTTACGAATTTTAGATGCGGTTTACTCGACTTACGAATTTTTCCGAATTTTTCGTTTCCAATGCATTCCTATGGGGAAATCGCTTTTTCCGACTTACGAATTTTTCGACCTATAAATGTGTATTCGGAACGGATTAAATTCGTAAGTTGAGGTACCACTGTATTGTGTTTTCACTCGTTGTAGAATACGGTGGGGAACGTGGTTGGGGGTGAAAGGGAAACGTAAGGTGAAAGCTCTGAGCTGCAACCTCCTTGAGAACTGCTGTTCAGGGTTAAGCCTTTGTCAGAAATTTCATAAGAGTAACATGGAACGCTCTTTGGGACTCCCCTGTTCAGAGGGAACTTGGCGTGAATCTGGTTCAACAACGCTAAGTTAAATGTTACAGGGGATGTGGATTGCACAGCCAGCTCCCTCTGTGTTCCAGTGTGTTCTCAACAAACAATTATCTCTCTCTCCTTCCTCCCCGCCTTCCATTATCCCAAAACATGGCCGTCCTCTCCCAGGTCCCGAGGGCTGTAACATCTTCATCTACCACCTGCCGCAGGAGTTCACAGACTCCGAGATCTTGCAGATGTTCCTCCCCTTCGGAAATGTCATCTCCGCCAAAGTATTTGTGGACCGGGCCACCAATCAGAGCAAATGTTTCGGTAGGGATAGCCCAGCAGGGTTCTGGGGGAAGAGAATAGGTTGAATCCTGACAAGACAGGGGGACAGGAGGCGGGCGGGTGTGGAGGACTCCCTGGTCTTGAATGGGGTAACTGTGCCCTTGAAGGACCAGGTGCGCAGCCTGGGAGTCATTTTGGACTCGCAGCTTAATTCTGTGGGCAGGGCGGCTGTTTATCAGCTCCATCTGGTACACAGGCTGAGACCCTCCCTGCCCGCGAACTGTCTCGCCAGAGTGGTGCATGCTCTGGTTATCTCTCATTTGGACTACTGCAATGTGCTCTATGTGGGGCTACCTTTGAAGGTGACCCGGAAACTACAACTAATCCAGAATGCGGCAGCTAGACTGGGAGCAGCCACCGAGGCCACATAACACCGGTCTTGAAAGACCTACATTGGCTCCCAGTACGTTTCCGAGCACAATTCAAAGTGTTTGCGCAGACCTTTAAAGCCCTAAACGGCCTCAAAGGCACAGTATACCTGAAGGAGCGTCTCCACCCGCATCGTTCTGCCCAGACACTGAGGTCTGGCCTTCTGGCAGTTCCCTCACTGCAAGAAGCCAACTTACAGGGAACCAGGCAGAGGGACTTCTCGGTGGTGGCACCCGCCCTGTGGAACGCCCTCCCACCAGATGTCAAAGAGAACAACAACTACCAGACTTTTAGAAGACATCTGAAGGCAGCCCTGTTTAGGGAAGCTTTTAATGTTTGATGGATTATTGTATTTTAATATTTTGTTGGAAGCCGCCCAGAGTGGCTGGAGAAGCCCAGCCAGATGGGTGGGGCATAAATAATAATTTATTATTACAATGGTACCTCGGGTTACGTACTTAATTGGTTCTGGGGTGCCGTCCGTAACCCGAAAAGTACGCAACCCAAAAATCGCACATGCACAGACAGCGTTATTATTATTATTATTATTATTATTATTATTATTATTATTATTGACTAAAAGTTAAAAACCAGCGGCCTTCTTGCGCACGGCACGCAGAGAGAGAAACATCCCACCGGCGTGCCTTCTCCGCCTCCCTCACAGGGACTACCAACTTAAACCTTTGCTTTAGAAACCAAACAAGGCAAGAGGTTGATTCTGCAGAGGGTGGGACGGTCTCCGCCTGCATGCTGTGAGGTCACAGCAGGCCCTCGCCCACCCCGCCCTCCCTTCTCCTTCTCCGTTTCCCCTCCGCCTTTGCAGGATTCGTAAGTTTTGACAATCCCGCCAGCGCTCAGGCTGCCATCCAGGCCATGAACGGCTTCCAGATTGGGATGAAGCGCCTCAAAGTCCAGCTCAAGAGGCCTAAAGATGCCAACCGGCCCTACTGAAGCGGCTGCCCATCAGGTGGGTGCCCTGCTGGGGCAGGCGGGCATATCGGGCATCATTAGTCCGCCGAGGGTTGGAGGGAGGGCACCACAGCGCCACAGCACCAGACCCCCACCCCAGAAGCCCCTCAAAATGCATTTATTGGCCGGTTGCAAGGATCTGAGAGGGAAACCACAGCGTAAAATCTCTTCCCAGAAAGCTTGTTTTCCTTAACCCCTGGCCCATCGACCCCAACACCTTCCCAGTGGAGTAGCTTCTGCCCGTTATTTGAGGGACATGTTGATGCCAGGCCTTGCTGGGGGGGGCTGGTGCAGCACCCAACAAGCCCAGAGAGCTCAAAAGGCAAAATATTTAGATCTCTCTCTCTTTAAACAATTGCACCAGTTGCTGCAAGCCCATGTTGCAACCCGCTGTCAGGTTTTGGCTGGGGGAGTGGGTTTTTTTGCCAGAGTGCACAGGAGAGCACCAAGCCCCAAGGCTGGGGGGGGGGGTGGAGAGGAACCTGCAACCCTCCGGAGACGGCCGGGCTGCAACTTCCACCCCCATCCTTGCCAATTGGGGCCATGCTGCCCATTGGAGCTGTTGGGAGTCCAGCAACATCTGAGGGTGGCTGACATTTTTCTGCACTGTGTCCTCCCAGCCACTGGGGGGCAATACAGTCCTGGTCATATTTTTGGGGGGTGGAAGGTGTTTCAAGGTGGAGGGGGAAGAGAAGGCAATATTTAAATCTATGTTCAAACCAATTCTAAATACGAGGAGAGCGCAGTGACGTTTAGCCAGATTTAGCAAGTCCGAGCAGAGTTGGCAAGATTTCAGATTAAGCATATGTGCTCCTGCATTTGGGAGTGAGGGGGCCTGGACAAGTGTGGGGGCACTGGGGGGGGCAGCAGCCGAAACAGCTAACAGCGCTGAGGAGGCTGCCACCAGAGCCACCATCTTTATTTACCCAGAATGCCTCTGGTGATACTTCTCTTCGTCTCGCCGCAGCTGAGCTCTGCACCTTTGCAAAGGTTTACAATTTTCGGGAAAGAGAAGGTCGGCATCGGCCGCAGGGAACCTCCTCCGAGGCTGCTGGGCCTGCCGCTGCTGTGTTTCTGCACGAGTCCCTGGTCTGGGCATGCAGAGAGACATAGGCACCAGGTCTAGGGGTCCCAGGGTGACAGGGCACCCACACAAAAAGAATTGTGGGTGCTTAGCACCCACAGTGCGGGGCTGTGACACGACTTCCGGTTTCTACCGGAAGTCGCGTGACAGCCCCGCACTGTCGTGTCACAGCCCTGCACCTCCCAGACAACGTCAGAGACCCTGCCGTGATGTCATGATGACACATTACATCACCATTGGGCACCCATAACTTGGGGCTCAAGTCAGCGCCCCCACAGAGAGACCATGGGCAGCCTCCTCTAAAGGCAGCTCCTTCTACTGCGTCAAGAGCAATTGGACAGTCCAATCCCAGCCATTGCGGACGTATATTTTAGGGCAGGGACTCAATGGACACCTGCATGCGAGGAGGGTTGAGGGAGAGAGGACAGGGCTCCCTAGTGTCTAGGTGTGGCATGGCAACCTGTCCCATCATGCCTTTGCTGTCATTCGCCACCTACAGATAAATCTCTCCGGGTGTGAAGCTCCTTTGTCCGGTGTGGTGGTAGTTGCCATTTTGAGCAGAGCATCGCCCCAGGTGACCCTTCTGGGTTGTTGTTCTTAAATCAAGGAAATCTTTTGCGCGCGTGTGTTTTTCTCCTGCTGGTATGTTTAAATTTCAGGAGTCAATTCTGGGATGTTGTCTCTTCCACACACACCCCCACCCTCAATCAGTTATGGCCCACTTTCCATTCTGGAGTGTTACAAATTCAGTCTCTATAACCCAAGGAGTTGGCAAAAAGTTCAACGGAGGCTTTGGTAAGCTGGATTGCAGGCAGACATGTTGGCCTAGTCGCCCAGGGCAAGTAAGGGTCATCTCCAGCTGATCAGCCAGAAAAGCATTAAAAAAAAAAAAAAACAGGTTTCACCATCTCAACCCTGCCTTTTGGGGAGGAGATGTGGTTGAGTTTCAGAATACTGTTAGAAATGAGTTTGGACAGGTGGGAATCGTTTCATTATTATTATTTTTTAAGGGAACAAACGAAGATTAATAACATTTGTAGATCTAGTTACAGGTAGGTAGCTGTGTTGGTCTGCCATATTCAAAACAAAACAAAATTTAAAAAAATCCTTCCAGTAGCACCTTAGAGACCAACTAAGTTTGTTCTTGGTATGAGCTTTCGTGTGCATGCACACTTCTTCAGATACACAAAAGCTCATACCAAGAACAAACTTAGTTGGTCTCTAAGGTGCTACTGGAAGGAATTTTTTTTTTATTCTTTATTTTGATTTGTAGATCTGTTTGCCAGGGAACTCGATGAAATTGAGAAAGGTGCAATGGAGACGAACATTATTCTTTAAATAGAGGATTTGCATAATTAGTCATATTCGATTGTGCCTCGCCACCAGTCTCACTTAAGGATCTATCATTGTAAGTCAGTTTTGGGTTGTGCTTTGGGGGAAAGTCTAATCTCCCTTGCAGTGGCTGGGACTTGCGCATGACCCCAGCAGGAACAAGCGCAGATCCAAAACACCCACCCACACCCAAGAGCTCAATGGAACCCCCTGGCAGCACCCCTGCCGTTGCCGTGAGACGGCAATAATACCAGTCCTAAGTGGAATTGTACAAATTGCGTATATTCCAGTGTGGAGTGGGGGGCGGGACGACAGATATTGCTGGAGCCCCGGCTTGAGTACAGAAAATATATACAGTCGTACCTTGTTTTGCGACCGAGATCCGTTCCAGAGCCCCGGAAGCTAGCCGAAAAGGACGCATGACAAAGTGCCGCTCTGTGTGCATACACGGAGAAGTTTGCGCTACTGCGCATGAACGGGCGGCAAACCCAGAAGCAACCCATTCCGGTACTTCCGGGTTTGCCGTGAACATTCGACGGTACCACTGTATAGGAATTGCTCTCAAAGGGGCTGGCAAACCTTGTTCCCGATCTTTCTTTCTTTTTACAACAACCCTGCGAGGTAGGCGAGCCTGAGAGATAGAGAGGGAGCAGGGGTTGGCCGTCCCCATTGGGTTCTCTGCAACTAAGTCCTACTCAGAGCAGATCCATTCGAATGAATGGTCCCAAGTGAGTCATGTCCATTAATTTCAATGGGTCTGCGCTGAGTAGGGCCGACATTGGACACAACCCAGACTGCCTCATGGGCCTGCATGGGTGAGACTTCCCACAGCAGACTGTAGCAGTTAAGGGTTGGAGGATGAGGCCCTGGAAGACCAGGGTTGCAGCCTCCACCCAGGCAAAACCCCAGCATTCATTTAAGTGCCACAATACCACTTTAAACCTTTGTGGCTTCCCCCAAAGCCTTCTGGGAGCTGTAGTTTGTTGCGGGTGCTGAGAGTTGCCAGCACTTCCCCTCACAGAGCTACAATTCCCGGGGGGTTAACAACCTATTCCTCTTCCCAGGGAACTTTGGGAATTGTAGCTCCAAGAAGGGGGGGGTTGGTGCCTCCCAATAACTCTCAGGACCCTGAACAAACTTCAACTCCCAGAATCCTCTGGGGGAAGCCATGACTGCTTAAAGTGGCACGATAGCGCTCTGGACGCATTGCGTGAATGTAGCCTTTTTGGGTGACCTTGGGTCGGTCGCTGTCTCTCAGCCCAAGCCACCTTCGCAGGGTTGTTGTGAGGATAAAATGGAGCAGGGCAGGGTGAGAAGAAGAACCTAGGCTGCCTTGGACTCCTTGAAAGAAGCGCAAGATGTGCACAGAACAATCTTCAGGACCCAAGTCCTTCTGGACCATCGCACAGGTGGGGTGGGCTGCTGTTCACACCTGGCCAGTCTCCCTCTTGCGGGGAGAGCTGTCCGCAGCGCAAAAAACATTGGGGGGGGGAAAGTGAAGGTTAGTAACTAGACAGGGCCACCAAGTCGATGATTCCGGCATTAGTTGCAAAGTCGTTAAAGGGGGGGCCACCCTTTGCTGAGCGCGGGGATCCTTCGGTTCTCTAGGTGCTGCTGAACTATAACTCCCATCAGACCTCGCAAGAAAGGAATGGTGAGAGTCGTAATTCAGAGGCATCTGAATGGCCGAAGGTTCCCCCCCCACCCACCTGTCCTAAAAGAATCAAGGGACTTTTTTTTTTTAAACGGAAAGTTGTGACAATGCAATCCATACATTTTTCTTCCCAATGCATGCTGGGAGTTTACAAGTGACCAGAGTCGAAACCTTCCTGTCTCGTGTCTTCCTTCCATGTGTCAGTAAGCAGTGTTGTTTTCCTTTGACTAAATGTCCTTTTTTATTTTTAGAAAACCCATTTCTTATCAAAACGATAAAGCTGCAAAAAAAATAAATTTAAGGATCATTGGTTTTTCCACGCGCGCACACACGCACACACACAAACGAAAAGAAAACCAAACTCCCGTTTGTTTTTTCTTTGCCGCTCGAAACCACGCCCCCCTCCCTCCCCCCTCCCTCCCTCCGACAGGGTGTTGCAATCATATCTTGAGACGACTCTGTTGCTAAGGCAACCCCTTCGCCTGTCGCAGGAGACGTAGCTCCGCCCCCCCTTGTAAGTTGCATCCTCTGGAATGAACAAAAGAAAAGTGATTGTTATATCTTTATTATTATTATTATTATTATTTGGAAAGAACAAACAAACAAAAACGTCATGTGATCCGAGCTGCACTCTTTTTGCATGACGTCTGCGTGATTTTAGCATTTACTGGATGTGCCGTGAGTTTCTGGAACGTAGTTTTCGTTTGGTGAACTTATTCCTCCCCCCCTCCTTTCCCCCTTCCCATGCCCCCCCTTGCACAGCAAGCCCCCCCTCCTCCACCACAAACACACACACAGGCCTCTGCACCCAACCACGTCCCCCCGTCTCTGCCCCAAAATCCAAAAATAAAAGAAAGTCTCAATTCGATTTTGAAGTGGGCGCCATGGTCCGTCCGTCCCCCGTCACCTCCATCCGTTAAGACTCCAAGCTGCCCCACCTTAGGACACTGCCTCACCCTCCAATTTACCTGTATTTGGTTTCGGTCACCTTTTCTATCGCTGTCGTCACCATATCGCTGTGGCCTGTTCTTTTCTATGGTTTTCTTGCCTGTGCTGTGTGTTCCTTTTTTTGCCTGTCTGTACGGTTGTTTCTTAATCTCTCAGACGCATTTGGCTGGTGGCTCTGTGCAATTTGGTTTGTGCTTTTCGTTCTGTGGGCGAATGTAATTTTTTTTATTAAAAAGTTTTCCTTTCCTATCCCCCACCCACCCACTCCCTGATCCTGTCTCTCTCCTTTCCCCCCCCCCCAACCTTCCACCTTTGCTATACGGGGTCACACGTTTCGTACCTGTAAACTGGTCGGCCGGACCAGATCCCAATCTTCCCACCTCTGGGGGGGGGGTGCAAATTGGACAGGACCCACCTGTCAATCGCAGTGACGTCACAAGACGCCGCATTTTGAAGCGTTTTGTTGGGACTGCAAAGCATAGCACAGAGCTACGTGGAGGCAAAGAAACCCCACACTGTATTTTGGCCGCCCGAAAGCTGAACATGGACCCTCTGCTCACCAACTGACAAACAGGGTTCAATCCTGCCGGGTCCAGGGGTCTGATTTGCCAGCGTACTTCCCACAGTGACACCAGCTGGTTGACAGGCGGGTGCTGTCTGAAGAAAACCACTTTGGAGACACACCGCAGGCAGGCCTAGGCTGGGTTCCCTTGCCCACGCGGTTTAGGTACATAGTGCCAATTTGACGACTGCAGAATAATTACCCGGTGAAATGGGACAGGAGCTGTTCCCATCATAAACAAGGGTATTGGAAGGAGGGCTTCCAACCTACCTTAGTGATTTGGAGCACAGGACTGAGAACAGCAGGAAAAGGGGGTGGGTGGGTTGCACCATATTCCACGATTTCGTGCCACTCCCCAAATTGCATATGTTAGTTTGGGGCAAAGGGGACCGACACAAGTCAATGCTCTTGTGTGGCAAAGGTGATCCTCTCCCCCATCCCTCCCCCCCCAAAAAACCCACCCTGTGGGCAGTGCTCGCAATCCACCTGCCGCCTCCTCTACCCACCCCCTCAACACTCATGGCCCTCTTCCCCAAACCGTGGCCCCCACTGGACTGCCTGCCTGCCTGACCCCACCGCCCTACCCAGTCTCCATCTCTTTGACCTGCTGCATGAACCTCTTTTCCTTCCCTGCCCCCCCTATTTCTCACCACCCCCTTCTGCAAACCTGTTGGGTACCTCCACCACCACTGCCATCCATCCCAGAGATTCCCGATTGGCTGTTCCACGGCAACCGTTGCCGCCCACGGAATCTCTCATCCCGATGTGTTGTGCCTGGCCTGGCGGGGCTGCTCTTGTCCATGAGAATCCCCAGCTTCAAAAAAAAAAAAAAAGGCCTCTTCGTGTACCTTTTCATTTTCTCGTCGTCGTTCTTCGTTGTCGTCGTGGGTTCTTCCCGTGTGTTTGCTTTCTTTTTGTCGTCGTCGTTGGTGCGTGCGTGTGTGTGTGTGTGTGTGTGTGTCTGTATTTCTAGTTGCTGAAAATAAAGCATCGTGGGGTGGGGCTCGTGGGCCAATGCCGTGTGGAGCCCGGACACCCCCAGTGATGGGCTCCACAGGGTGGCTTCTCGGTGGGGGTGGGGAGCGAGGCTGTCATTTCAAACCACGAGGCACTACAGACCACCCCCCACCCAAAAAAGGAGGGTCTTTTTCTGCTTCCACTGCTCCCATGGCTGCAACATTCTTTAAAGAACTTTCTCGGGTGGATTATCGTGGCTACAACCCGGGGTTTTAAGATGGGGGGGGGGAGCCATAGAGAGTTAAAGCCCAGGGCAGTGAGAAAGGTAGAATAATATGAGGGTTATCTTTTAAGACCAAAAGAGAGTTTGGGGGCAGAGGTTAAGAAAAGAAATCTTCCCTGACCACAATTTATAGGAGCCAACTTCCTCCTCCAGAGATGCAGGAGGGATGGAATATAACAACCTGAGAGCAGGGTCCGGCCCACCGCTCTCGATAAAAAGCCAAAACGCCGGCAAGTCCCCAAAGGGGATCAGGTTCCTCGTCGGCTGCCATCTTGCCGTTCTCCGTGGCCTTTGGAGACACGGCAAAATGGCAGGACAGAGCTAATTGGATGGTCCTCAGCGGGTGCCTTGTGCTAGAGGGGGGCTCTGTCTGCTGGAATCTTGGGACGGTGTTGGTGGTAAACAGAAGGAAATTCATCATTCTTTGTGGGGTGGAGGCAGAGAGACAGAAAGGAGTAAGAGGGAAGATCTGACTCACTATCAGCGCCATCGCCTCGTCCTGCAAATCTAGCCACAGGCGTTTTTCTGTGGCTGTTCCTAAAAGGTTCTTATTGCTATTACAAATGTACATTTATAGAGCAGACCAGCTGCCTTCACCCTGGGGATTTCGTTGGCATTTTTTAATGCAAATCCACCCAATTCGCACCTTCCGAAATGAGACGTGAACCGAAACGCAGAAATCCTACAAAAATTCGCGCTTCTCCAAACTTTGCAGTGCAAAATTCTCCGGCCGAGTATTTTTTTAAAAGCACATATTACTAGACAGAAGTGTGCGCCAAGATGCAAACGTGTGAATCACACACAAACAAATGCATTCGATTCGTGGAAATCGCTTGCAAAGATGTGCCCGTTAGTCCTAGCCTCGTACAACAATGTGTACGGGATGAGAAATTCACTCCTAACGTGAATTTTCGCAAGGTTTTCTTTAAAAGAAATACAGAATTTGCAAATTGCTGAGGAATACGTGGAGAACTGAATTTAAGACTGGGGGAAATGAGAAATGGTTGGATCCATCCATCCTTACTTGACCGCTCAAAATTTACTAGCCTGATGTTTCAATCGTGGCTGCGTTGTTAAAGGAATCGCAACACACCCTCAAAACAAGATTTATTGACATACACCCTGTGGCGCAGGCAAAGGGGCCAGGGGCGCCAGAGGCCGGGGGGAGCCTCTTCTGTGGGGTCCCCACCCCAAGTGGGAAGGAGCTGCAGAAGACACAGCCTATTCAAACGTGGCCGCTTCACCCAGGTTGGGCAGAAATCAAGGGGAGAGGAGGGGAAGATTTCGATCCCAGGACTCCACGCAAACCACCCTCCTCTGTCTGCATGTCCTAGGCTTCCGGGCACCTCAAATTCTTTGTGACCCAGTGGATTTAGCTGGAAAGAACGAAAGAAGTTTAATATATACATCTCTGTTCTTTTTCTGTTGTTTGTTCCCCCCTTTTCTCTCTCTCTCTTTTCTAGGTCTGGAGCTTACTGGAGGAACAAAGCGCCCTTGATGTTCTCCCCCCCTCCCCTCCTGCCCCCTCCTCTCTTCCTCTGCTCTTCTTCCTCCTCTTAGATAATAGGAAAGCCACTTTCTCTCTGAGCTCGAGGGGCACCGATTTCCTCACTGGCTGGAGACCCGGAAGACCCCCCCCCCACCTGCGCCAACCAAGCCCCTCTTTGAGGATGGGATGAGCGATGAGATGGGCTCACTATATCTCTCTCTCTATATATATATATATCTCCTCTTCTGCCAGCCACAGGGCTTCCCCCCCCCACTCCATCCACTCCAGTCCTTGCCCCCTCCCTCCCCCCACCGACCCAGCCAAGAAGCACTGCATTGTGGGAACTGGAGTCACCAAGATAAGCGGCCCATGCAGCTCAAGAAAGCCCTGCTTAGAATAATAATTTAAAAAGCAAGATCCAAGGCAGAAGGACAAGGCAAGCTCGGACAGAAGGCACTCCAAGAAAGATGGACTCGGGGGCCATTCCAGAGAGGAACCCAACCTCACCTTTGGGGTCCTCAGCCCATTTCCTCTTGCACTGTTCGGGTGCAGCAACCTAGGGACGGGGGGGGAGGGCATAGGTATGGACCAATATAGGGGTTTGCGGGCAGCTTGTGGGCGACGGTAGGCTCCAATAATCCACTCTCCAACCAATTCCTTACGCTGATCCAAGCAGCCTCTCGGGAGGGGGAGAGAAAGCTTTGCTTAAACAAAAATGTTGATTTTGGGACCACACAGGCCAGCGTAAAACAACCCAACCCCAAAGGAGCTCTGCACGAGTTGCTGCCCTGAGAGTGCCTCCTGCTTGACGGGAGGAAATCTCAGACCAGGGACTCATACAGGGATGCAACAAGGTAGCCTCCCCTGCAGGCAGGTTTTTTTGGGGGGGGGTTCTGTTGGATACTCGCTGCTGCAAATATCAGCAACTGGCCCACCATTTAGGAGTGGAACCTTTAATCATACAATGCAGACATGGAAGAGATTAAATGGGTAGGTGCTGATATTTTTCAGATATGCTGCTGTTTAATGCCACAGGAGCACTGGTGGAAATGCACCCATCCTCTCCCTAAAGAAACGGCCTGTCCAGACCCTCTCTCCCCACCAGGCTTTGAAAGAGCATGCAATTATATTCCCCACCCCCAACCCCGGAAAAAAACAACCCGAAAACGGCTCTCCCTGTTCTCTTCTCCTGGAAACTTATTGTCCCCCATCGTATCTGTATTTGGGGTGGATGGATCAGAGTGGAAACTCTATTTTTTCATATCAAAGGGAAATGTGCCTCTCTTCCACACCCCACCCCACCCCACACCCCAAGTATCTTGGTATTGCCATTCAGGGATCCAGAAATGCTACGAGGATGGACGAAACCTCTAAGAGGAAGGAGGGGGTCAAAATAACCCAACAAGTGGATGAGCAAACTTTTTATTTCAAGCCTAAGATGGCATGTGAGGCTCCAGGGATGCCACATCTCCAGCCGAAGTGATTAAGACAGAGAAACAAAAAACTTGAAGGCTTTTCTGGTTCTGTTTAGGAGAGAGTGTCTCTGGAGGAAGAGCCACATGCAAACCTGAAATTAAACCCGGAGTCTTGGACACCGTTTTTTGGCAGATTCCCTTTGGGCAACACAGTCTGGCTGGTATAGGAGACCCTTTCAAAGCAGGACACCAAAAACAACCACCCAGTGGGGAAGAGGGAGACACCTGGTCTGAGTATTCAGCCAGCCAGGACTGGAGAGCAATGGAAATGCAAGGCTCTCTCCCGCTGTCATCAAGCCGTAGTCCTTTCAGCGTATCCCTCACAAGATGAGCAGAGACAGACCGACTGGATGCAGCCTATGCCCTAGGACCCACTTTCTAGACTGATCCATAAAGAGGCCGGCTGCAAGATCTCCGGGTTGCCCACCTCTCCCAATGCCCCAGCTCTTCTCTCCAAATCAGCCACGAGGTTGCCGCCAAAATTTCCCAGCATTCCTGAAGCCATCTCATCGCCTAAAAAGGTAAAGGGACCCCTGAGTGTTAGGTCCAGTCGCGGACGACTCTGGGGTTGCGGCGCTCATCTCGCTTTACTGGCCGAGGGAGCCGGCGTACAGCTTCCGGGTCATGTGGCCAGCATGACTAAGCCGCTTCTGGCGAACCAGAGCAGCGCATGGAAATGCCGTTTACCTTCCCGCCGGAGCGGTACCTATTTATCTACTTGCACTTTGACGTGCTTTTGAACTGCTAGGTGGGCAGGAGCAGGGACTGAGCAACAGGAGCTCACCCCGTCGCGGGGATTTGAACCGCCAACCTTCCGATCGGCAAGCCCCTCTGGTTTAGACCACAGCGCCACCCGCATCCCTTCATCTGATCGCCTACCTGCGCCCATTTCGGCCAAAAGATCTTTTGGATTAACCACATTTTCTACCAGCTGTGTCACAGCTTATCTTTCTGTTCATACCCCCCCCCCCGGCCATGAAAATCCATTCTTTGGTTTTTCGGAGAGGGCGAAAGAAAGGCAAAAATAATAATCTCAAGAGAAACCAGACCTTAACCTTCGTATCTCCATATCCGAACATGTGAGGAGGGCCAACTGCCCTTTCACAAGCAGTTTTATACACCCGGTCGTCCTGCAGAGTTGCTATCCAGACCTTGTTTATGTTTGGGTGGCTGTCCGAGGACGCAGAACGGACCCGACGCTCACCGGAGAGGGCAAGTCAAGGATGCTCACCAAAGCTGGGTTTCCAAACACAGGGTGTCTCCTCCTAATTTAAGCTCCTTCCTTACCAGAAGTTCCCCGTTCTCGGTACTGACTGAATTACCCATTCCTTATCGTTCAGCTCTATCGGACCCCCGACCCAAAATGCTTCTCTTACCTTTCTGCTTAAACACGCCCCACACTCGCTCCTCCCCCCTCTTGAGTAGTTTGGTGTGTGTAAAGTTAACCCAACAAGCCCAGAGACCAAAACCTACTCATGACTCTTCCCCTTGCCCCACTGCAAAACAGAAGGTCTTTGTCCTTCCTGTATGTATTTTTACCTATGTCTCCCCTAAGGATGGAGGGATATCGAAACCATAATCTCTCTCTCCCTCCATGCTCAGAAACCTCTCATGCTCACAAGCGCTCTGAAATCAAGGTTATACACCATGAGGAAAGAAAGAGAAGAAAAAATAAATATATGTTTACAAGTCTCTTTTGCTGATCCAGTAATTGTAAATAATTCCATTGCGATTAGCTGCAATTAAATTTTAAAAAAAGGGTTTCCAGTCCAGCACCATGTTACCTTTTCTGATTTTAGAGAATTTTTTAATCTTTCTTTCTTTCTTTCTCTTTCTGTCACTCTCTCTTTTTCTTTTATTTTCCCTTCTAGGGTGGGAGGTGGGTTTACTACTTGGACATTTTATTTAGAAGGAGAAAAGGGGGGGGAAATAAGGGGGGGTGACCCCCGAAATCAGAAGAACTTTTAGCGATGAGGAATTTTAAGAAAAACGAAGAGTTGGATTATATGTTTCAGACAATATCAATGCTTAAGTTATTGATTATTTATTGCCACTTACTTTTAATAATTTAATTTTTTTCTGTCTAAATAAAATTAAATGAAAAGCAAATTCAGTCCATGTTGCCATCACTTTGGGGTGCTGTAGTAGTTACGGAAAGTTGTGAAAAGAGGAGAGAAAAGGTGTACTTGATTTGGCTAACATTATCTGTCCTCCTGGGTAGGCAAGTGTTAACAAAAATACATTTTTTTATATATGCCACCATAAATGGTAACACACTATACCGGGGAGGGGGGCGGATCAGAAAAATCACAAACAAAACATCAAAATGGAGAGACACCCCCTCTTCCTTTTGGCACCACATTTAGCAATGTCTTGTTAACATACACAAAACTGTGAACAAGTGAATGTCCATAGCATTGCCTTTCAAAGCAAGAAGATTGGTACTGTGTGACACAATAAAAACATCCCCACATTCAGCAAATCTGAACCTCATCAGTTGCAAAATCGCTTTCATAAACTTCATTGCATCCTTTGACTTCATAGCAGACCCCGGCAAGAGGGTAGCTCGGCACGTTCCCATTTTACAGCCTAGGAAAACTGAGGCAGAGAGAGTGACCGTGTGGCCTCGGCTCGAGGCTGCTGGGGCAGGGCTTGAATCCCTGGCCACAACCCATTGCAGGACGCGTACACACAAAAACATGTGAATCGATTTAGCTTCCTTTGCTATAAAAGGGTCTCTGTGAAAACCTCCTCCGGGGTTTATAAACCAGGTCAGGGCTCCCAAACTGATTTAGGAGTTCCAGGACTATGGCGTGGAAGTGGCCCATGTTCGCTTGGTCGTCCCGAGCATGGAAGGGAAATCGAGACAGCAAATGCAATCAGTATTTGCTGCTGCTGTTGCTTTTTGTCTGTAAACGACACAAGACCGATTAACACAACATTTGCTCTGTGTTTCATTTTCACCAAAATGCACGGGGCCGAGGGTAGCATAACGCCGGGGTAATTAATTAAATAGATTATGTAATTTCACCACAGCGGACAGCGAGACAGATAACGTATTCTTTGGCGGAAGACGAACTGCAGCAGAAGGGAAACAGCGCTGCGCGCGGCAGCGACAAGGTGGGACCGAAACCGAGGCCACGTGGACATCCATGACGTTCAGGCTCAAATAGGCGGCAGCCCCTCTCAAAAAAAAATGAGTGGTAAATTTTAGAGGCAGTTTGGATCTGAAATCCTTCTGGGCGAGTGTTACGGACTTGGCATGCGGGACAGGAGTGTCGGTACGGTGTCCGTTTGGTCCTCCAGATGAGCACACAGAACTCAGCAGGACAGCGTTCACAAGTGGGCCGGAAGTCCTGGCCTGCAAGGGTGGTTGTCCTCAACAATCTCTGCCCGGATTCGCCTTGCAGGAAGCCTCTAGCAACATCCTGCAGCTAGGGAGGGAAGCCACGTTGGAAAGACCTGTGCTGCCGCCAGGGGAGGACGCCAAAACCTAGGCGCCGGGGAAACCTGTTGTTTTGCGGGCCTAACGTCACAGGAAGTCCTTCGTGATGGCCTCGGGGAAGTTCGGCGCAGCCATGAGGATGCCGATGGAGCAGACAATGTGGACGAGGGCGAAGGTGACCAGGCACAGCCGGTCCAGGACGGCCGCCGCAAACTTCCACTGGCTGCAGGTGGCCTGAGCGGCGTCGCGGCCCCGGAAACATTCAGCCACGTAGTGCAGTTCCTCCAGGATGTGGCCCAGCTCGGGCGCGGCAAGCAGTTCCTCGGGAGTGGAGGCCGGCAGCTCCGGGGACGGGAGGAAAGGGCGCGGCACGTCAGGGGGCTTGGCCGGGAGCAGCGCTCCGGGGTAGGCGAGGTTGCCATTGGCCAGCGCCATGGGGAGCCGGGCCTGCCGGGTTGGTGTGCCGCTGCCGTCACTGCTGTCCGAGCTGCAGCTCAACAGGCTGGGGGCACAGTGCGGGCGCCCCACCGGGTCCTCCCCAGGTTGGCGCATGCGCAGGAGCCAGGCTCCCCACTGCAACACAACCACCTGCACCTGCGTGGAAACAGCAAGCCGATAAGGGAGAGGGAACGGAGTTTACGGGCGAGGGGAAACAGGGACCCCATTTATTACAGGAGGGAGGGTCCACAAAGGAAGGGAAGAGGGAGTAGATCATCAGGGGAAGGTCAACAACTCGGGAAACCCTGAGCTGAGGCCAATGAATGTTCTTAGGCCAAGTTCCCACCATATATCTGAGGCACTATGATACCATTTTGGCTTCTCCCAAAGAATTCTGGGAACTGTCATTTGTTAATGGTGCTGTGAGTTGGTAGTAAAGGGACCCCTGACCATTAGGTCCAGTCGCGGACGACTCTGAGTTGCGCCGCTCATCTCACTTTATTGGTCAAGACAGCCAGCGTACAGCTTCTGTGTCATGTGGCCAGCATGACTAAGCCGCTTCTGGCCAACCAGAGCAACGCACAGAAACACTGTTTACCTTCCTGCCGGAGCGGTACCTATTTATCTACTTGCACTTTGGGGCATGCTTTTGAACTGCTCGGTTGGCAGGAGCAGGGACCGAGCAACGGGAGCTCACCCCGTCATTGCGGGGATTCGAACCTCCGACCTTCTGATCGGCAAGCCCTAGGCTCAGTGGTTTAGACCACAGCGCCACCCGCGTCCATAAAGGTAAAGGGACCCCTTTTGGCTTCTCCCAAAGAATTCTGGGAACTGTCATTTCTTAATGGTGCTGTGAGTTGGTAGTATGAGCTACAATTCCCAGAATTCCCTGGAAAGAGGGGTGGGCGGTTTCATTATTTGTAATAGATTGTTATTAAAATCTCAAAAATTTGACATGCACGCTTCCATGCATAAGACATTTATCTTTTCCAAGCTTCCCATCTCATATTCCATGGTGTTTTTCTTTCTCCCCTTCTGCTGCACAAAACCTTTTCTCTTTTATACTGCATTCTCCAGTTCCTCCTGTTGCTCATATTTCAACTCCTGCTCGCGAGTTAAATAGCCCAAAAAGTGACTCCGGCCTTCCACAAAGCAACCATCACTCGATTCTCTTAATCTGGCTGTTAATTTAGCCAGTTCCACATAATCCATCGCCTCACTTATCCATTCTTTGGTGGGATCTTTCTCCCATTTCTATGCATAGAGAATCCTAGCCGCTGTTGTTACATAAAAAGGGGGGTGGATGCTTAACCCCTCTTGGAATTGTAGCTCTGTGAGGGGAATAGGGTCTCCCAGCAACCAGTCTTGGCACCCGTCACAAACTACAGCTCCCATGATCCTCTGGGGGAAGCCATGACAATGTTTATGGTGGGATCCTAGTGCTTTAAAGGGAACGCCGTGAATGTCGCCTACGTCGGATACAAGGCGCTACGTGATAAACAAAGCGGAGATTCTGAAAAAGGGTTTTTTTAAAGCGCTCACCCATCTCGGCATGCAGCCGCCGTCCGGGTCGTGGTGGTGGTACTGGAGCACAAAGACTGTCGCGACCACGGAGAGGCTCACCATGCCCATCGTACTGGCAAAGTATTGTCCTAGAAGCGGAGAGAAAGGGCTCAGAGGATTCTTAAGGGCACATCAGGGCTTGGCAGGAGGGGGGGGGGCAAATCTTGCAGGATTGCCTGATTCACGCTTCCTGAATCAAAACGCTAACCAACAAATCCTCTGAATTTTTTTGCAACCAAAATACCTACGAAAATGCATATGTTTGGGGGAAAGTTGCAGGAAAATGAACACGTTCTCCCGAGAACAGCATACAAAAATGGGTTGGATTGGGGGGAATTTGCTTGCAAAATTGTGTGTATTCGAAGATGCGAAGTAAAACAATTATGAAATTTTGTGCTTGCTTTTTGAAAAACCAAAAACGACACAGTGGCAAGCTGAAAACAACTGGAATTGACAGGTTTGTTCATCCCTACCTAGCAGTGATGTCCTGATTATTGTTCCTATAACATTTGCCTGCCTTCTGCTGGCATACAACTAAGAATGAATAAGTCCAGGTGTATTGACAGATGTGAGGCTTAAATGGAACTTCCAGATACAGGAGCAGCATACCCCAGGGATCAGGTTTTTTTAAATTGCAGCGGGGTAGACTCAACCCTCATGGTCCCTACAGTAGTTTGCCATCTCCATCACATTTAGGAGCAGAGAGCACAGGGCAAAATTAAGCACTGCACATCTCTGGGCAGACCAATCCAGCTCCAGATCTCCCTTCTGTACATACCTATGAGCGGAATGGAGTCAGAGGTGGCTGGCATGACCTCCGCCACGAGCAGCATGAAGACAGTGAGCGAGAGGAGAACGGTGATGCCTGGGGGGGGGGGGGAGAGACTGTTATTCCACTTGGTTTGGAGGAGCGTCTAAGAGAGGCAAAACAACAACAACAACCACCCAGGGGAAATCTGCCAGGAGGCTCAGCTGCCTTGTCCACACTCCTCTGCCTCAGTCCTTCCTTCTGCAACATGGGTAAAACAAACACTGACCTTCCTCGTGGGGTTGTTGTGATAATCCACTCAGATAATATCTGCAAAGGGCTTCGAACGCCAGGGCTTCTGCTAGGTCAGACACCCCCAAACTTGGCCCTCCAGCTGTTTTGGGACTACAACTCCCATCATCCCTAGCTAATAGGATCAGTGGTCAGGGATGATGGGAACTGTAGTCCCAAAACAGCTGGAGGGCCGAGTTTGGGGGTTCCTGTGCTAGATGTTAGCAGGAGCATCCTACTCTCGTGTAGGACCCTGACAGAGACACATGCCTGGCTGGCAAGTTCTCTCCCTCCTGGTCTGTTGTTCAGGAGCTTCAAAAGCTTTCTTCTGCCCGAACATCACAGCGACTGATACCAAGAAGCATCAGCACACTTAGGGATCCGCAGAGTCTTCGCAGCATGCGTAAACAGACCTCAGCAACTCAGCATTTTGGCTAATCTACTTTATTTACATATAAACACACACGGAGCACTGCAACATGGCTCCCTCTCTCTCTAGCATCAGACAGCAAAGAGAAAGAACAAAGGACAATAGTCCCACTTCACGGAACACAGTAACACCAACATCCTGTCTCTGTCACTTCCCATTCTGTGGAATGAAAACACACACCGTCATGTGATAGACAACAATCCCATGACTGCAGACACGGGGAATGAATTTCCAACACAAGGTAGTGGAAGTCGGGGAGGGGACCATGCAGGCAATAGTTGGCGTAATTGTTCGGCTTGAATTGTTCTGCTTACCCAAGGAGATCTTCTCTCCAGAATCAGCTGGCAGGAGAAAGACCAGGAAGGTCATGGCCGAGAGGAGGAGGCAAGGGACCAGCATGTTGAGGGCATAATAAAGTGTTCGCCGCCGCATGGTGACCGCAAAGGTGACATCCAGGTAGGGCTCCCGGCAGCATTCGTAGAACACTTTGTTCTGACTGCCAGGCACACCTGTAGCAAGTGAGGAGGAAGAGGGAGTCAGCGTATGCCAGAGAATCAATCCATTTCAGTTTCTTCCTGTTTCTCATGGGGGGATTTTTTGCCCCCCAGCCCGAGGTTCAGTTCTCCTCCACATGCCCACATCAGTTTGCAAACTTTGCATTTTAAAAAGTCCTGCCGCACACCATTTTTGCAAAGTGATTTCCTAATACATTTCTTTTGACATTATATGCATTTTTATGCACACTTCAGTGCAGTATATGCATTTTCATAAATATCGCTCAGCTGGAGAAGCGCATTGCAAAATTTGGAGATGAGTGAATTTGAGAGGGTGGCTTTGTTTGATTCATGTATTGGCTTGGAAAGTGTGGATTTGGTCAGTTTGGCTTTAAATGAGAACTCAGGTGAATTTACACACACCCCCTCCATCCCGGAGTTGCTGAGCAACAGCGGATGGTCTAACGGCATTCCAGAGATTTGTGTGTGCAGGATGAGGTCATTGGCCTCTGGTACCCTTTACAGGGAATTTTCACTAGTTTGATTTTGTCCCACCAGTCTAAGAAATCTGTCCCAACTGACGCCCCTCTCATTTACTCAAGTCTGCAAGGCCCAGGACTTCCTTTGCACATGTTACCTGGGCAGGTGCAATTTTGTACTTGTCTGTAAAACGGCCCTGCCAAGTGCAAATTCAGCTGCGTTCCAGTTTGCACTGCTTTTCAAAAAGCGTGAACGAGGCAGGTTTGCCTTTGAATGAGAACAAAGCTGAATTCCTTCCCCCATCCCTAGCCGCAGGGACCCTATTGCTTAAAACAATAATGATACCCAACCTCATGAGGACTAGGACCTCGGCGCTGCGTTTGCTCGAGGTTCCCCTTACCCATGAGGTCCCACTCGCCATTGGCAACGTAGCCAGAGGTGTCCGTCTCCAGCATGCGCAGGTCGAGCAGCCAGCCGTCGTACGTCCAGGAGCCAAACTTCAGGTCGCACTTCTGGGTGTCGAAGGGGAACCAGCGGACGTCAATTCGACACGTGCTTTTCAAGATGCCTGGGGCGGGGGGCCAAAGGAGCCACACCAAGGTTAGTATTATTATTATTATTATTATTATTATTATTATTATTATTATTATTACGGACAGAAATGCAAGGGAAAAGAAAGGCTGAAACAAGGACTTTTGATCATTATGCTGGATTTGACCAGCTACAAAAAAGCTGCTTTTTAAAAGTTGTCAGCAGGGGGAGCTCTAATTTAACGTAACTGTTGTCCATTGTCAAAACAAAATCAAAAATTCTTTCCAGTAGCACCTTAGAGACCAACTGAGTTTGTTCTTGGTATGAGCTTTCGTGTGCATGCACACTTCTTCAGATACAGATATCTGAAGAATCTGAAGAAGTGTGCATGCACACGAAAGCTCATACCAAGAACAAACTCAGTTGGTCTCTAAGGTGCTACTGGAAAGAATTTTTGATTTTGTTTTGACTATGGCAGACCAACACGGCTACCCACCTGTAACTGTTACATTGTGTATGCCATCAAATGCCAACAGTGCCCTTCAGCTCTCTATATTGGACAAACAGGCCAAACCCTACGCCAAAGGATAAATGGACATAAATCTGACATCAGGAATCACAAGACAGAGAAACCAGTAGGAGAACACTTCAGTCTCCCAGGACATTCTATTGTTGTTGTTGTTGTTGTTGTTGTTTAGTCGTTTAGTCGTGTCCGACTCTTCGTGACCCCATGGACCAGAGCACACCAGGCACCCCTATCCTCTACTGCCTCCCGCAGTTTGGCCAAACTCATGTTAGTCGCTTCGAGAACACTGTCCAACCATCTCATCCTCTCCTTCAGTGGATCGTGCAAACTGCTGTGATACACGTCAGATCCCCTTCTCCTTGTGCCCTCCATCTTTCCCAACATCAGGGTCTTTGTCTAGGAACATTCTATACAAGATCTCAAAGTAGCTGTCTTAATACAAAGGAATTTCAGAAATAGACTGGAAAGAGAAGTTGCTGAATTGCAACTCATTACCAAACTTAAAACCATGGAGAGACCTGGTCTGAACAAAGACATTGGATTCTTATCTCATTATACATGACAAAGCTATCTTTAGCCATCTCACCCCTTGCTTTTTCCTGTAAGACCAATTGCAGTCGTTAACAGTCATCAACAGGTTTTCCACACCTATCAGCCAATCACCCATTCCCACCACCCTTCTGAGTAATACCCCTCCCCACTCTCTCACTATATATAAGGGTCTGGTGACTTCTGTTTCAGTGTATCTGAAGAAGTGTGCATGCACACGAAAGCTCATACCAAGAACAAACTTAGTTGGTCTCTAAGGTGCTACTGGAAAGAATTTTATTTTTTATTTTGTTTGGACTATGGCAGACCAACACGGCTACCCACCTGTAACTGTAATTGTTGTAATCAATGGCATACCGTATTTTTCCATCTATAAGACACCCCCATGTACAAGATGTCCCCTATTTTGGGGGGGGGCTCCGATTTAAGAAAATTTTCATGTATAAGATGCCCCCCAATTTTGTACATTATTTTGGGGGGGGGAACCTAGCCTTATACACAGAAAAATATGGTAAATGCTTCAAAGCTGCACAGTATTTTGGAAGTTTCCAAATAAGAAATGGGGAGGGGCTGGATGCGGCCCCTCCAGGCCTCTCTATCAGTCCCTTCTGAGGCAGCTCCCCCAGGGGGTGCTATCTCCCATTTTAGGAACCACTGACCTAGAGGGAAGCTGGTTGGGGAAGGCAGTTGGAGGTGAGTATCCTTGACCCCCCCCCCCCAATCCATCCATCCATCCATCCATGGCCCATTACTGTGAGCAAGAAATGCAAGGCCCACCTACAGGTGAAACTCGAAAAATTAGAATATCGTGGAAAGGTTCATTTCTTTCAGTAATTCAACTTAAAAGGTGAAACTAATATATGAGATAGACTCATGACATGCAAAGCGAGATATGTCAAGCCTTTATTTGTTATAATTGTGATGATTATGGCGTACAGCTGATGAGAACCCCAAATTAACAATCTCAACTTTGGGGTTTTCATCAGCTGTGCGCCATAATCATCACAATTATAACAAGCAAAGGCTTGACATATCTCGCTTTGCATGTCATGAGTCTATCTCACATATTAAACTCCAGTAGCTAATGAAAACAATTGCTTACATAAACGGATATTCTAATTTTTCGAGATTCACCTGTACATGGGCAATGTATCCGGAAGGTAAATTGTATTTCGAGGAGACAGTGATCTGACATGGTTACCTTTCCTTCCCCCTCCCTGTCTCTTGTTAAGTTCTTGGTGGCTGAGAACAGCCTGTAATGTCCGAATCAGTTGGGAGGAAGTGATAGTGCTGGTACCTTCTTTGAAATTTGCTGCCAAGGAGTGTGGTGGAGTCTCCTTCTTTGGAGGTCTTTAAGCCATCTGTCAGGAATGCTTTGATGGTGTTTCCTGCTTGGCAGGGGGTTGGACTGGATGGCCCTTAGGGTCTCTTCCAACTCGAGGATTCTATGATTCTATAATGCTGGACGTTGTTTTGAGAAATTGAGGCGTTGGGAGGCGTACCTAATGAATTATCTGCGCGCAGCCAGTACTGAATGATCTCAGGGCCGGATTTAAGCTAAACAAGGGGGCCCCAGAAGATTTTAAAGGGAAAAAAAACACCTGAATGTACATTTCCAAAATATAAGATAAAAAAACAAATAAAATAAAACCTATGTACAACAACAGTGTTTTGTGTTGTGTAGGCTCCCATGGGCCCCCAATCATTTTAAGTTAGAGCTTCATAATTATTTCACTATTAATATACTTCTCCTTAATTGTATTTCAGTTCAACAATTACCATATTTCCCCCTCTATAAGACGGCCCCATGTATAAGACGCTCCCTATTTTGGGGGGGACTCCAT
Source organism: Lacerta viridis (assembly GCA_900245905.1). Taxonomy (NCBI): domain Eukaryota; kingdom Metazoa; phylum Chordata; class Lepidosauria; order Squamata; family Lacertidae; genus Lacerta; species Lacerta viridis. The sequence continues at coordinate 146,905 of OFHU01002368.1, forward strand.
TCATGTATAAGACGAGCTCAGATTTTGAACATTATTTTAGAGTTAAAAAAAACAAACCACAATCTTATACACAGAAAAGTACGGTACTTTGATAAAATACATGTTTTGTTATGTGCAAATGGCTTTAGATACCTATTAGGACCATCAATTACCACGTAGCATATATTCAACACAAAAAACTGCGACGATTTGTTGTTGACCAAGGACAGCTGGGCATATAAAGGGCCCCCTTACCTTCAGTAGCTGAGGGCCTCATCAGACCTAAATCCGGCCCTGAATGATCTGCACATAGGCAGTCGGGCAAGCCATACAGGCTAGCTAGCTATGAACCAGATGGTTGTGGGAAGAGTTTCTTTGAAGCTGATGCATGGACTGATCGGCCGCAAACTGAGGCTACCTTGGGGAGTCCCTTTGCCGCTTTTTGAGGACTTCAGATTGAAGTGCTTGCTTGGTATGTATATACTGCTTGCAGTGTAGAATAAAATCTTTAATCTTCTCACTCACTTGTGTTTTGTGTTACTTCTGAATCTCATTTTAAAAGAACCACCTTGCCTTTTTGCAAAAAAAAAAACCCACCACCTTCCCGCTATGTGACACCGAAGCCGCCTCTGGATTTCTCCGTATGCCTCTCACCTGGGGGGAGCCACTGGCAGTAGCCGCTGGAGTTGACCAAGACATTGGTGTGGAACGTGGAGTCAAACTCTTCATTGGCACTGGGGGGGTGGGGAGGAGAAGGGGAGGGGCATTGAAGGAAGAAACTCAGTGAAATCAGATTTCGTTCCTTTACATATCATCGCCCCAAATCCCTTAGCTACTCTACATGTCCAATAACATATGATAAAATGCACCTTCACATTTTTACATTTCCTTTACTTGGCGTCAAGTACCATCTAGAGATCATCTTCACATAATTTTCCTTCTATTTTCTATGTTCATTCCCCCCCCAAAAAAAATAGTCCGGCCCACCACATGGTCCGATGGACAGTGGACAGGCCCACGGCTGGAAAAGGTTGCTGCCCCCTGCTCTTGAGGAATGAAATTCTGTTCCTCTCCTTCCCATAGTGTAAAAGAGGCAACACGTAGACCGATGAATGATGGGCACAATTACGTCTTTATAATTTGAAGCGAAATAATAATAGCTGTACAATCTGAGTAACTAAATACATCCGGTGAGACAGCGTTCTGGATAAATACACTGTTTTGACGTGGTCTTCTTCAGTATATCACTTAATGTACATACATCTTCTCTGGAGCAGATATGCGGATATGACCACTGCTCCTCTTTTACATTAGGCTTGAAGTTTGCAACACAGGGGTTTTTATCTTATTCTTCCTCTCCTTCGCATAGCTGTCAACCTTCCCTTTTTTGTGGGAAAGTCCCCTATCAGTACTATACTATAGACTATAGTACTGATAGGGGAATTTTCCGCAAAAAAGGGGGAAGGTTGACAGCTATGCTCCTTCCAGGGATAAACTGGTGGGGATTGAGACTGATGGGGCAGAAAGCAGGGAGCCCAACAGTAGGTGGCGCCAGAGAGCCAATGGCAGGTGGAGCTAATGCATTCTAGGTTTGCCAGCCACCACTGTCTCCCTGGAGAAAATCTGTCTCCAGCTCAAGGGGAAAGGGCTGGGATGTGCCCCCAACAGCACTTAAGCCTGCAGCCATTGGTACAAGACACTTGTTATATTGTTGTTGTTGTTCTCTGTTAAATTGATTCATCGCCCGGCACATAATGAGTCTCTGAGAGCCTTAGAAAATGTAGAAGTATAAATACTGGGGGGGGAGGGGGGAGAGAACAACGTTTTTACAACGAAAGCCTATAAAACAGACCAAATAAAAAGGCACTTTAGCGACGCAAAACCCACCATCTGAAGACAGCAGAAACAGCCCTAACCCATCAGACGGCTGAGGGACGAGATACGTTTTAAGCAGGTGCCCAAAGGATGCTGTTGTTGGTACCAGGTGGGCTTCATTGGGGAGAGCATTCTGCAAGGCTGGAGCCAACACCAAAAAGGCCCTGCCGCTTGGTGCCACCCTCTGGACCTCCCTCCGAAGGGGGCATCCAGAGGAACACCTGTGAGTCCAGGGAGGTTTGTATCGGTGGGAGCGCTCCAAAAAGAGATTGCTCCTTACAAATCCTTGCAAAGGTTTCATTCTCTGGCTCAGGGGTCACCAATGTGGTGCTCTCCAAACGCTGAACTGCAACTCCCAGCAGCCCTAGCAAGCCCAGCCAATGGCCAGGGATGGTCAGAGCTGTAGTCCAGCTGCCTTTCTGAGTTCCTTGACCACTGGTTGACTTGGCCACCTGGCTCCTGTAGGCCCGCCCCCCCCTCCCCAGGCCAACATATTACCCACCCAGGGAACACCACAAAATATCCCAGCTACAAGCTTCTCCCACCTGTTGTACAAAAGGATGTCGGGCTTCCAGACCTGGTTAGCTGCAAACCGCAGAGTCTTCACGCCAGGGTATTCCGATTCATTCCACTGCAAGTAATGGTCGTACCAGTACTGAGGGGTGAGAAAAAGCAGCGTTCAAGGGACCCTGCCAATGTTTAGTTAGGTTAGGGATAGGGATAGGGTGTTGCTGTTCTTGTTTAAGGCGAAGTTGCCAATATTTAAGGGCCCGTTTGTTCTCCCACCCCAGGTAAGCTTCATCTGAAGCAACACAATGCATTGCAATAGTTACCGCTACTTGGGGGGGGGGAAGCAAGGTAAGCTTTGCAAGAGCTCAGCTGCAACAAACAAATGAAAGTAGCAAGCAAAGTGAGCTTTGCAAGAGGTAAGCTGCTAAGATCAGAAGAATTGCTACTGATACAACGCAGTTGATGCTGCGGTACAACAGGTACATCTGGTTTCTCTGCCTTCTGATCACCCCCCCCCCCCCCCCCCCCCCGTAAGCCATGACCTTACCATCTGCAACCAGACATTGGTGGTCAAAACTTGGTTTTTCTCATCCTGCAAAAGAAAGGGGGGGGAAGTGGGAAATGTTAAAGGCTCAGGAGTGAGGGATTAATGAACTTCAGGTGGCAAATAAGGGGGAAAAGATCCATGGTGCATAATGTACAGGTCCCACTGAAAACCCCGAGATGGACAGAGGAGGGAAGGGGAAAGTGATATATTCGATGTGCATTGTTTCCATATAAGCCTGTCCAGGCTCAGGATCTTACCACATCCATGATCTGCATGAGGCTCAGGGTGAAGTGGACGGTTATGGGCTGTGCATCATCCCCCACCGGCCTTTCCAGCGGGGTATAATTCTCCATCAAGGCTTTCAGCAGCTGCCGCTGGTAGACGCCTCCTTGAGAGCCTGCAAATCACACAGGGGGGTGAAAAGAGCCTGGCTGCTGGATCAGGCCACTGGCCCATCTAGTCCAGAACCCTGTTCTCACAGCGGCCGACCAGATTGCCTGTGGGAAACCCGCAAGCAGGATTCGAACACAAGAGCAACTCTCCCTTCCCGAGGTTCCCAGCATCTGGCCTTCAGAAGCATTGCTGCCTCCAGCTGTGGAGGCAGAGCTAAGCCATTGACAACCCTCTCCAATTCCCAGAGTGGTTTGCCAATCCCTCCTTCCCGGGGAACTGGGACGTAGCTCTGTGGTGGCATAGGGGGCGCTCCGCCCCGGGTTCCTGAGGGGTGACACTCCCCGTCACGTCCGTGCTTCTTTACGCAGGGCAGCCCCACGACCCACCACTGCTTGCCGCCTCGCAGCAGCGACGGCCGGATCCACTACGCACCCGGAAATTCCGGGCATGCGCAGTGCATCTGATGCGCCATGGCGTCACAGCGCACGCATTGTGACCACGACGCATGCCGTGACACCCCGCCCCCAGGGAGGTGCCTCCGCCCCGGCAGCGCGCAGAGGCTTCCTCCGCCACTGACGAGAAGTCTCTAAATAACTCTCAGCACCCTTAAACGCGGGTGGCGCTGTGGGTTAAACCACAGAGCCTAGGGCTTGCTGATCAGAAGGTCGGCGGTTCGAATCCCTGCAACGGGGTGAGCTCCTGTTGCTCGGTCCCTGCTCCTGCCCACCTAGCAGTTTGAAAGCACACAGTGCAAGTAGATAAATATGTACCGCTCTGGCAGGAAGATAAACGGCGTTTCCATGCGCTGCTGTGGTTCGCCAGGAGCGGCTTAGTCATGCTGGACACGTGACCTAGAAGCTGTCTGTGGACAAACGCCGGCTCCTTCAGCCTATAGAGCGAGATGCAACCCCAGAGGTCAGGGGTACCTTTATCTTTACCTTTACCCTTAAACTACAAATCCCAGTATCCTTTGGGAGAAAGCCATGACTATTTAAAGGGGCACGGTAGTGGTTTTAAATGCATGGCGCAGATTTGGGGACCTGGTATACCTTCAACCAAAGAGAATGGAGAGGACCCCTTTCACTGTTAGTTCATCGCACGAAAGGCTGTTGGAAAATGTACCAAATGCAGCAGAGCAAGCATTTCTGCTGGGACAGCGACCCTTGTGAATACAGGAGTGTTACAAATGCGCAAGTGTTCTCCTGCTTCCACCTCTCGTGTGCGTCTGGTTAAGTCGTTTTGTCCATTTTACTGGCTCGCGGTTTTTCTTCCTTCCTTGGGGCGACAGGGGTGTGAGTCCTGGCTCCCGGGGCTGCTTCTTCCATCTCCGCCTCGCTCCGAATCTTCACTGCCTCGGGCACCCGTGAGCTTCTCTGGCTGTCATTCTCTGCTAGCAGAGGTTTGAAGCTGCGGCAGCTGCGAACGAGCCTCTTTGGGCCAGAGCCTTTAAACGAAGCCGAGGATTGGAGGCTGGGGAAACCGTGGAGCTGAAAGCCTGGATCGCTCCTTCGTTTAGAACAGGGGGGTGAGCTCAGGAGCTCAAGAAGACCCCGGTTCGAAACTCGCCTCTGATCCCAACGTTATTGTTTTGTTTCTAATTGAACTATTCATTTCACTTTCCAAAAGCCGTGACCCCTCTACACATGGAATAAGCGGGGATTACTCTCAAATGTGTGCAAAATCAGAATTTACTGGTAGAAAACATGTTACAGACGCACACCTTTGCTACACAGGCCCGATTTCCTCTATATATTTTTCTCAGCGCTTAGTGCAATCATGGCATGGGGATTTTACACGGGGGATGATGCGAGCCAGCAAGTACCCTGGGAAGGGAGTCCCATAGCTCAGTATTAGAGCAGGATGGACCTAGTTCAGTGAGAGCTGGACCATAAAGAAGACTGATCGCCGAAGAATTGATGCTTTTGAATTCTGGTGCTGGAGGAGACTCTTGAGAGTCCCATGGACTGCAAGAAGATCAAACCTATCCATTCTTAAGGAAATCAGCCCTGAGTGCTCACTGGAAGGACAGATCCTGAAGCTGAGGCTCCAATACTTTGGCCACCTCATGAGAAGAGAAGACTCCCTGGAAAAGACCCTGATGTTGGGAAAGATGGAGGGCACAAGGGGAAGGGGACAACAGAGGATGAGATGGTTGGACAAACCCCTGCAATGCGGCAATCTTTTTGCCCAAAGATGGAGGGGCTCGAACCCATAACCTTGAGATTAAGAGTCCCGCGCTCTACTGACTAAGCTACCCCGCAGGCTTTTGTTTACTAAAGTATTTATCGGCTGCTTTGCATGCAGAAGGTCCCATGTTTAAACCCTGGCATTGCCAGGTCAGGCTGGACAAGACTCCCTGCCTGAAACCTTGTAGAGCCACTGCCTGTCAGTGTGGGCAGCACTGCAGGAGACGGACCAGTGGTCTAACTCTGTATAGAAGGAACTTCCTATGCCTATGAGAGCCAGTGTGGTGTAGTGGTTAAGAGCGGTGGACTCGTAATCTGGTGAACCGGGTTCACGTCCCCGCTCCTCCACATGCAGGGCTTAGTCACACTTCTCTGAAGTCTCTCAGCCCCACTCACCTCACAGAGTGTTTGTTGTGGGGGAGGAAGGGAAAGGAGAATGTTAGCTGCTTTGAGACTCCTTTGGGTAGTGATAAAGCAGGATATCAAATCCAAACTCTTCTTCTTCTTCTTCTTCTTCTTCTTCTTCTTCTTCTTCTTCTTCTTTTGATGCCTTTTCTTCTCTTGGACTGCACACGGGCCCATCCTTACAAGGATGTGAGCCACACTGTATCTGTAACTACAAGCTAAAGCCTGCCTTCAGGGATCCAGCTGTGAACTGAATGTGAGTAAACTTGTTATACAAGAAGCCTGTTGCGTCTTTGTTCTTTTCAGGAGGGATAAAAGGGGTCTTTCCAGCAACAGCACCCAGTCTGGAAAAAGCCAAGATTGGATTGCTTAAGTAAAGAGATTCAAACGAATCCACCAACTAGCTTCCTATATATTGCTATATACTGGGGAATGCACTCCGCTGCTGACTCACAAGCGTGAGTTAGGAAGGACACTGTTAAATCAATATTTCCTCTCCCAGTATCTACAACATTCCTACAGAAAGGTTGCAGCACTCTGGAACATGTGCAGAGGAGGGAGACCAGCATGATCAAGGGTCTGGAAACGAAGCCTTGTGAGGAGCGGTTGAGAGAATTGGGGGGGGGTGTCTAGCCTGGAAAAGAGGAGATATGAGAGCCATCTTCAAATATCTGAAAGGCTGTCACATAGAAGAGGGAACAAGCTTGTTTTCTCCTGCTCAGGAGGGGAGGACTCGAACCAATGACTTCAAGTTATAAGAATGGAGATTCCAACTAAATATCAGGAGGAACATTCTGACAGTAAGAGCTGTTTGACAGTGTAGGCACAGAGCCTCCAAATGCCCCTATTTTCCTTGAACGCCCCTGATTTACAGAAGCCATCCCAGTTTCTGATTTGATCCCAGAGTGTCCTGCTTTTCTCCCTATTTTCATCGGAGAAATGTTGGAGGGTATGGGAACGGTCTCCCTCGGGTAGCTGCAGACTCTCCTTCCTTGGAAGTTTTTAAACAGAGGTTGGACGGCTGCCTGTCACGGACGCAATACTTGAGATTCCTGCGTTGCAGGGGGTTGGACTAGATGACCCCTGGGGGACCCTTCCAACTTTTTAGTTTAGAGAAAATGGTAAGAGGTGACACGATAGAAGCGTATAAAATTGCACACGGCACAGAGAAAGTGGTTAGAGCTTTTCTCCTTCCTTCACAGCCCCACGGACACCCAAGGAAGCTGGACAGACATAGAGGGAAGCTTGCGATGTGCTTATGATCCCAGGAAGGGGACAGTCCGCCCCCTGTGGATTGCCTCCACCCCACCTGGCAGCCGGAGGGTACACTGCCTCTGAACAAGGATGCTCCAGGGATAAAGAGGTGTTGACAGGCCCTGTTCCTCTTCATACACCTTTCCCTGATCCCTTCTGAAAGGCGACTCAGCCGGCGGCTGCCAGAACCTGCAAATCCCATAAATAAATTAAGCGCCACTGAGACTGAAGCACTCTCCATTTCTCCTGTGTTCGGAATCCACTGCCCTGCCAATTTCAGAAAACGCAAACCTCCAATATTGTGTGAGGTCGGGATGGAAGAAACAGCACACTTTCCCACACACCCACTATGGACACAGCAACACACACACACACCGGCCTGATCCATCCTGGACCAAGACAGAATGAGGTGGGTGGAAAGGGATGAGGAGGTGGGCCCCCTTTCAACTTGAGACCCTAAATGAAACTGACAAGGCAGCCTGCCCATTCTCCCACCTTCCGAGGAAACGGAGGCTATGTATGAAATTAAACTCAGCAAGCATGAAATAAGCTAGGCAGTGTGGTAAGTGGGGATAAAGTGTGGGGGGGGAGTCAGGAAAGCTAGGCGACCCAGTCAAATTTGCTTTCACTCCTTCCTGCAAACCGTAAAACCCAAGGAGAGAAAGAAGAAGAAAAAGGAGGCTTTATAGGAAGGGGGAAACCAATCCAGGCCCCAATTCTTCTCCCTCTGTAAGGACAGAAAATCGAGAGGGGTTTTGTCCTGACTCCGGCTTGAAATCATAGGGCAGAAAGTGGGTTTTTCCTGACATCTTGGGAGATCAAGAATATCTAGTCCTAAAACGCTAAAAGATCTCGCAGTTTATAGAAGAGAGAGAGAGAGGGAGGGAGGGAGGGAGAGTAGCTGTCCTTTTAGAAAAACACCAGACCTGTTTCAAAGCCCTGGGAGATTTGAAAATGTTCAAGGATTGCTTTTTATCCTGGAAAATCCTTCTTGAAAAAAGAAAACAGCTGGAGCCCTGCTTCCCTCTGCCTTTTTGAGGTTTTCGGTTTCTTGTGTTTCATGGCAGGGGAAAGAAATGAGGGATATTTTTGCATACCTGGTGGGGGGGGAGAGAGAGAGAGAGAAATGGGTGCACAGAAAATAAAGAGAGGAAGTTACCTTGGAAGAGAAGGAAGATGCTCAGGGCACAAATCCGAGCAGAGGGTTCCATGTCCGCAACCGGATCGCGAAAAGGAAAGGGGGCACCAAGAGACACCCCCCCCCCAAGCTGGTGCCAACTAGTCTGCTCTCCTCATCGTGCTCTGTACTGGCTCAGCGGAGGACGCACAGCTCACCGAGGGAAGCAGCGAGAATCTTTATTTGGAAGAGAGGAGGCTGGGGAGGGGATGGAGAGGAGAATGAAACATCATCATTGCCCACTGGACGCTTTTCAGCTCTCATTAATTCAATCATTTCAGTGCTGTTTTGGCTGGAGAGATTTTAAGAGCCACATCATGAGCTCTTTAGAGGTCAGCATTAATGGGACTTAGAAGGGGCATTAATTTCATGGCATATCTCTCTCTCTCTCTCTCTCTCTCTCTCTCTCTCTCTCTCTCACACACACACACACACACACACATTAAAAGACCATTAGAGATTAGGCAAACAGGAGATGAAGGAGAGACTGAAAGAGAGGCAGGTAAAGTAGATTTGCAGTGTAGTCGTGTAGATGTATACTCCAAAGGAAGTTCAGAAAGGAGCTCATCTCCCTGTAATAATTGTGCTTAATACCGTGAACTGAAATCAAACAGAATCTTACAGATGGGTATCAGGGATGAATGAATCTGTCCGTTTCGGTTTCTCTGGCGTTGCTCATTTTTTCCAATCTCAAGTTCATTTCTCCACGTTTTCACACGGTCTCCTGGTTTTATTTTTCAACGTCTTCACAAAAAGACATCAACATTTCAGGGCTCATTTATCCATATGTGCATTTGCCTATCCTCATTTTCTCCTTTTAGGCACATTTGTTGTTGTTTGTTTGTTTGTTTTTGCAAATCAACTTCCAGGGATATACTGCACTTCTGCATGTTATCTTCACCAATACGCACATTTTCATGCACACTTTGCCCCAGTTCCTGTGTTTTTTTATCACAGCACTTTTACCACAGCTGCACTGCAAAAATTCGGGGAAGTGCGAATTTCGAGGGACAGCCAAGTTTTGGTTCGTGCATTGTTTCATAAAGTGCAAAATCAGGTAGTTTCGCCTTTCAACACGAACTGAATTCAATTTATCCCCCTTGTCACTAATAGATACGCAAGGTAGCCAGACTGATGAGCAGGTAGCCTGGAGAGATAAACTAAATTAGACACAGGGAGAAAGATTTCCACCAGCACATAACAGCAACCACACCTTGGGTAATGGCTTTGACTGGCCGGCTAAACCAAGTGAGGGCGGCTGATGGGTCTCAAACCCTCTGTGAGCTAGGGATTTCCCCTGCATGCGAATACAGGCTCTGAAAGATTGAGCCGGCAAGACCAATAGTGGGTCCCGAAGGTCAAGAAGGCGGTTTTTCTACATGCTGCAGAGGGAAGTGAGGGACAGATGGTGGCTTGTAAACCTGGCAATGTAGCCCATCTTGAAGAAGGAAAGAAGGAGAGTCTAGATTTGATATCCCGCTTTATCCCTACCCGAAGGAGTCTCAAAGCAGCTAACATTCTCCTTTTCCTTCCTCCCCCACAACAAACACTCTGTGAGGTGAGTGGGGCTGAGAGACTTCAGAGAAGTGTGACTAGCCCAAGGTCACCCAGCAGCTGCATGTGGAGGAGCGGGGAAGCGAACCCGGTTCACCAGATTACGAGTCTACCGCTCTTAACCACTACACCTCTCATGCCTAGAATCATAGAATCATAGAGTTGGAAGAGACCACAAGGGCCATCCAGTCCAACCCCCTGCCAAGCAGGAAACACCATCAAAGCATTCCTGACAGATGGCTGTCAAGCCTCCGCTTAAAGACCTCCAAAGAAGGAGACTCCACCACACTCCTTGGCAGCAAATTCCACTGTCCAACAGCTCTTACTGTCAGGAAGTTCTTCCTAATGTTTAGGTGGAATCTTCTTTCTTGTAGTTTGAATCCATTGCCCCGTGTCCGCTTCTCTGGAGCAGCAGAAAACAACCTTTCACCCTCCTCTATATGACATCCTTTTATATATTTGAACATGGCTATCATATCACCCCTTAACCTTCTCTTCTCCAGGCTAAACATACCCAGCTCCCTAAGCCGTTCCTCATAAGGCATCGTTTCCAGGCCTTGGACCATTTTGGTTGCCCTCCTCTGGACACCTTCCAGCTTGTCAGTATCCTTCTTGAACTGTGGTGCCCAGAACTGGACACAGTATTCCAGGTGAGGTCTGACCAGAGCGGAATACAGTGGTACTATTACTTCCCTTGATCTAGATGCTATACTCCCTTGCAGGCAGTGGCATAGCAAGCCCAAATGGTACCCGGCGCGGAATTTTTTTTGGCACCCTGTGCGGATTGTGCATGTGCAGCTTCCGCGCATGCACACTCCGTACAGAATGCTGCTCATGCATGCAAGCGGCAGCCCATAAGGAGCTGCGCACCTGGGGGGAGGCAGGAGCCATCTTGTCAACCCCCCCTGCAGGATGTTTTCAGGAGAAGAAAAGTCTCAGGAGTAAACCCTACACAAATCTGGAGTCCCTAAGGCGGTTGGATGGTGCCTTGTACGCCTCCTTCGGGCAATTCCTGCAGCCAAGCTGGTGCCAAACGTCTTGCTCTGCTTTCCTTGGGTCACCTGGGCAGCCCAAGACTCCAGACATGTTGCCCAGGCTTACGTCCTGGCGAGGTCACTTTGGTGCTGCTAATGCGGTGGTTTGACTTCACCCCCAGAGCTGCACTCCATTGTCTCTTGGGACAGACAGATGCCAACAGCGATATAAAGCTTTCAGGTGCTGAAAGAACTTCACGTACATGGCTTCCCTTGTGTTATTATTCCCATACTGCAGGTGGGAAGACCGAGATTCGGAGAAACGTGCCCGGTTCCATCTACCATTTGCCTCAGGGAATATTTCCCTTTCCACAACCCTGACAGCCTTAGTTGGCGTTCTATGGAAAGATTTCTGCAAATGAACCACAGCAGGGCTCATTAACCTTTTTAGAGCTCATTTGGGTCTTTTAAACAAGTGCTCTGGGCTCTCGCCCACCCAATCCCTTCTCTGCCGCATCTGCTGTTGGGGGATATTATTTATTTATTTATTTATTTATTCATTCATTCATACATACATACATACATACATACCCCACCCATCTGGCTGGGTTTCCCCAGCCACTCTGGGTGACTCCCAACAGAATATTAAAAACACTATAAATACATCAAACATTAAAAACTTCCCTAAAAAGGGCTGCCTTCAGGTGTTTTCTTAAAGTCAGGTAGTTGTTTACTTCCTTGACATCTGACGGGAGGGCGTTCCACAGGGCGGGGGCCACCACCGAGAAGCCATACCTGCCCATACGCATTTTGTGTTCTTGCTTTGTTGTGACCTGCCCTGTGATCTTTGGTTGAAGGGCGATATACAAATGTGTTAAATGATAGTATCAGCCCCCACCAGCAAGATAGAGATAAAAGCCACGTGACACCCAGGAGAATGAATCTGAGCCTTGAAACCTGGAAGAGGAACTAGGAAAGAGCATCAGTATTCCCAACTTCCTCCTTGTCCTTCTCAGTGATGCACACAGAGACCTATAAGCTCAGCTAACTAGCCAGGCTAGAGGCCTTGTGTCTGTTGTTTCTTATCTTGTGCTAGGAGCAGCTTTACTCCCAAGGTTGTAAACACATCCCTAAGTGTCTACATTTGAAAAGGAGCCATGTTCTGCAACAAATGTCCTAACCCCCTCAGGTAGAAAGGGGTGTAAAACAGATCACGTCCTTCTTTGTTTGCTTGCTCAATGAATAGGTAATGAATGTAAGAACTTTAGATTGGAGGAAGTTTATGCATATGTATTGCTTTAATAAAGGTAAAGGGTAAAGGGGTCCCTGAGCATTAGGTCCAGTCGTGTCCGACTCTGGGGTTGCGGTGCTCATCTCGCTTTATTGGCCGAGGGAGCCAGCGTACAGCTTCTGGGTCATGTGGCCAGCATGACTAAGCTGCTTCTGGCAAATCAGAGCAGTGCACAGAAATGCCGTTTACCTTCCCGCCAGAGCGGTACCTATTTATCTACTTGCACTTTGATGTGCTTTCGAACTGCTAGGTGGCAGGAGCTGGGACTGAGCAACGGGAGCTCACCCCATTGTGGGGATTCGAACCGCTGACCTTCTGATCGACAAGCCCTAGGCTCTGTGGTTTAACCCACACAGCACCACCCGATTGCTTTAATAGATAACAGCTACGTGTATATTAAGGAAGCCCACCCTTTTGAGGCTCTGCTGAGCTTTTGGAGAGTAATTCCACCGAGCCTTTATTGCTAGCAATAAACACCCTTTTGTTATTCCTCAACATTGCTGGAGTTTTTCCTTTCAGCCCAGCCGTTTATTTTGCTACATCAGGGCAATCACCCTCATCACCTCCTGCCCAATGAGTTGCAGGCGGGCAGCTCAAAGCCTTTCAGGGCACCAGGGGAAGACCACAAGGGGAATCCTAAAATCTGAAAAGAGTCTGTTGCGCTTCCTTGCTGCTCTGGACGGTTTCCTAGCCTGGCAGGCCGTTGAGAAACAGGGATGTGCTGCTGAACGACACAGTCAATTCTCCTGCGGAAGGGTCAGCCAATGTGGTCGGAGAGATGAATACAAAAGTTACTTTCATGGCGTGGGCTAGTTTAGACACACGCTCATTTGCATACCCTCTTTGCTCTCCGTTTTTGGAAAGGAAGATGCACGCCTGGTATACCATTCGCCACAATGGTCCTGATCCCGTCTCCTCGCCCTGCCAGGATCCAGCCCCATCTCGCCTCCCAAACCGCAGCGTCTGCGTCTTTCCTTGGCCACTCTGTGCAGCTCCGCTCTGCAGCATCTAGGACCACCTCCAGGCCCGGGAACGCAGTGGGAGCCATAAATCGTGCCTCTGCCACCGCAGAAACCAGCAGGGGCCAAAGATCTAATTGAAATCAGGCTCTTGGCACGAGAGCGAGGGGTGTGTGTGTTTGTGTGATACAAATGCCCACGTAAGCAAAAAGAAGAGAAAGGTCTCCTTTTCCCAAAGCTGGGAATCGGGAGAGAATAGGACTCAGGTTTTATTTTGCCATCCGAAACTTAGCAGGAGGAGCCTGGGGAAAAGATAAAAATTAAAAAGCCCAAAGGAGGTAGCTACATGATCTTTGCTTTGCCAGTGACAATTGTTAGGATGTGACCGGCTGGGTCCAGCAACCGGTGCGGCGCAGAGCCAGGAGATTGTTCCAGCCTGAAGGCCGCATTCCTTTTCAGGTAATGTTTTGAGGGCCACATATCGGGGGGGGGGAGGGACAGAGGAAAATTGGAAGAGCAATGAAGGTATTTATTTATTTATTTATTACCTTTGCACAGACACACAAACACACAGCCCTCTATCCCCCCAGCTAAGCATGATCAGGGATGCAGTCCAGCCAGGTAAAAAGACTCTAGGAGGATGCAGAGCAGGATCAGAGAGGGGTGGGGCCTGGGGAAGGTTCTGAGGGCCAGAGAAAGAGGGCCAAGGGGCCGCATTTGAGGTTCCCCACCACTCCCTTAAAGCAGAGGCAGTGTGGTGCAATGCTTAAGGGCATCAGACCTGGGAGACCTGGGTGTGCCTCCTCACTCAGGTATGAAGCTCACTGGGCCAGTCACGTCTTCTCAGCCTCACAGGGTTGTTGTGAGGATAAAATAGGGAGAACTAGGCTCACCACATCTGGGACATGGGTGGCGCTGTGGTCTAAACCACAGAGCCTAGGGCTTGCCGATCAGAAGGTCGGCGGTTCGAATCCCCATGACGGGGTGAGCTCCCGTTGTTCGGTCCCTGCTCCTGCCCACCTAGCAGTTCGAAAGCACGTCAAAGTGCAAGTAGATAAATAGGTACCGCTCCGGCGGGAAGGTAAACGGCGTTTCCATGCACTGCTCTGGTTCGCCAGAAGCGGCTTAGTCATGCTGTCTGCGGACAAATGCCGGCTCCCTCGGTCAATAAAGCGAGATAAGCGCGCAACCCCAGAGTCGTCCGCGACTGGACCTAACGGTCAGGGGTCCCTTTACCTTTAAGATTCACCACATTGAGCTCCTTGGAAGAAAAGGTAATAAACAAACAAACAAACATCTTTCATCGCTGGCCTGGAAATCTCCCTGGGATGTTGGCGAATTGCTCCAAGCCCCACTGGGCTCTTTAAAACACTGAAACCTGCATCTTGAGAAAAGATGCCATCAGTACTAGGATTATAAATACTTAAAAGCCTTTTCGTTTTCACCTCCTTCCAAAGCTGCTTTTCCCCTCCCGCTGATTCTTTTTTCAACCCCAGGCTGGATTTAGCAGGGATTCTTCTGTTTCTTCTGCCTCTTTCCCCCCTTGGGAACATTTATTGATTTGACCCACATAGTCGTAGTTGAAAGCTGTCGCCGAGTCGTCCGTGGCGCCGCTAAATCTCTAGAGAAGGGAAGGGAAATTTATTTCCATTTGGTGGCTATCTGTAAGCAGCCCGGGGAGTTCTGAAATCCTAAATGTTCTCTCCCACGCCTCCCCATCGCACCACCAAAGCAGGGATGGTTTTGGAAAGCTGTGGAGGTAGTTCTGCTTGCAAAAACCTTGCCACCAGCAGGGCAGGCAGTCTAAGCGCCATTCCTGGCAAGGGCATATAAAGAGAAGAAGAAGAAGAAGAAGAAGAAGAAGAAGAAGAAGAAGAAGAAGAAGAAGAAGAAGAAGAAGAAGAGAAGAAGAAGAGGAGGAGAGGAGGAGAGGAGGAGGAGAAGGAGAGGGAGGAGGAGGAGGAGGAGGAGGAGGAGGAGAGTTTGGATTTGATATCCCGCTTTATCACTACCCGAAGGAGTCTCAAAGCGGCTAACAATCTCCTTTCCCTTCCTCCCCCACAACAAACACTCTGTGAGGTGAGTGGGGCTGAGAGACTTCAGAGAGTGTGACTAGCCCAAGGTCACCCAGCAGCTGCATGTGGAGGAGCGGAGACACGAACCCGGTTCACCAGATTATGAGTCTACCGCTCTTAACCGCTACACACCACACTGAGAGTCCACCACTTTTGCAGGGAGTCCGTTCCACTGTCAAACAGCTCTTACCGTCAGAAAGTTCTTCCTAATATTCAGTTGGCATCTCCTTTCTTGGAATCCGAATCCATTGGTTCAGGTCCTACTGGCTCCATCTTCCATGCGGCGGATATTTCAAGGTGGTTCTCATATCACCTTTGTCTCCTTTTCTCCAGGTGAAACATACCCAGGTACCTCAACCGTTCCTCGAATGGGACCAGTGACACACACACACACACACACACACACACACACACACAGCCCAGTACTGTATTGTCAAACTCTGCCTGACAGCAGCTCAGTTTCCAGAGGCCCTCAAATGAGACTTTCTTTTTACTTTTTAAAAGGTGTCAGGATTGAACCTTGGACTCTTTCTGCATGCAAAGGCGGCTGCTCTGCTCCCCGAAGGACGTCCCCCCCCCCACGGGCCCTGCATTGCAGAAAGACTGACAGCTGCTGGGAAGAGGCTTTGGCAGTCCAGAATCTGAAATATGCTGTTAATGCGATGCTGTTGGCTTCCCCCTTCTCGCTGACAGGTTAAGCCGGGGGTCAGAAAACCTTTTCAGCACGGGGCCGGTCCACTGTCCCTCAGACCTTGTTGGGGGCCGGGCTATATTTTTTTGGGGGGGGGAGGAACGAATTCCTATGCCCCACAAATAACCCAGAGATGCATTTTAAATAAAAGCACACATTCTACTCATGTAAAAACACCAGGCAGGCCCCACAAATAACCCAGAGATGCATTTTAAATAAAATGACACATTCTACTCATGTAAAAACATGCTGATTCCTGGACTGTACGTGGGCCGGATTTAGAAGGCGATTGGGCCCTTGGTTTGGGGACCCCTGGGTTAAGCAGTCTGAAGAAAGGCATTTGAAGAGTCTGTGCCTGGGGGAGTCAGGCTACTAAACAAGAACGGTTTCTCCATTCGGTCCTTGCAGGGGATTAATTTACTTGCGCCTATATTCTCTCTCTGCGGCACAGGGCGAATGCAGGATGACTGAATTTGCAATTGGGCATAGAATTCGGTATTCTGAGTACCCCAGGGCTTTTCTTTTTCCTTTGTGCTAGTCCTCAAGCTTGGGGGAAAGTGTTAAAATGCCCAACAGCTGATTAAATGTGAGAAGCAGGAATCACCAACAGGTTTTGTTGGGGGGCATCTCCCATCATGACCTCTGAGCGCTCACCATGCGGGCTGCAATACAGGGCACCATACTGGCTTAGCTAGCGCATAGGGACTCTGGCCATTCTAGCATTTTGTTCGGGTTGTGTGTGGGTGTGATCTACGTATTTGTCCAACACTTGAGGCTCTTGTGTTCGACAACAGTCACTTTCAGAGGCCTTTTCTCTTTCTCTCTCTCATGCTAAAAAGGTGCTAGAAACCTGTGTCTTGCAACACGTGAAATGCTCCCAGGAACTGCAAGGATAATGGAACCAAAGGCTTTTCTCTGTTCAAAAAGCGGTTGTAGGGTTCGTGTTGCCTTGCTGGAGATCTTTTGGCACCAAGTGGAGACCCCCTGCCTATTAAAACTCAACACAGACCTTTTAAAAAGCTGTGTGCAGTGCAAGAGGCAGCAGAATGACTCAGAAGCAAGCCCCAATTACTTCGGGGGTCAGGGGTTGGGGGAGTCTGATGTTCGCACTTCTTGGGACTCTTCTGGGGGGGGCGGTGTCATGTGCCAGGTGTGGGTGGGGCCACAAGTGGGTGGAGCAATGAATGCAAGGCAGGTGAAGGGCGTGGCCTCGTGAAAGCTCCGAGGGCCGGGTGGAAACAGCTGAAGGGCCATATTCAGCCCTCAGGTTCCCCACTCCTTAAGTACGGAATTGGAAAGCAACCAAATGTTAAATATGAAGCTGCTTTAAACGGAGCCGGACTACTGGGTCACATTGCTGCTCATGTTGACCAGCAATATCTGTGCTCACCACCCAGGAAGTCAGGCAGGGAGAGAGGTCTTTGCAACTGGACTTTGCAAGGCAGCCTTTTAACCTGGGGCCTTCTGCCTCGAAAACATCTGCTAAGCTGCTGTCAAGCACGGAAGTCTCACATTTGGTCCACCAAGGCTTGATGGAGTCTTCCGTGATCTTCCCAAGATCTCAGTCTGACGTTCTCCCTCACCTCTCAAAACATGAAACCTGCTTCTCCAGAGGCTTCAGCTGGAAACATCCCTGGGCTCATCTGCTTTGCAAAGCCTCCTGCTCAACCACTTGGGTGGAGAACCTGCCCTTTCCCAACAGTAGGTGCAGAGATTAGGAGCATCACATTTTGCTGACCAGCTAACAGGCTGTTCTCCAAAATGCAACAACACGGGGGGGGGGGGTGTTTCGGTCCTTCTCACTCAGTGCTGGCTGCACTGGCTGGCAGCATCTCTTCAGGTTTGGGGTGGGTGGGGGCATTCTCAGCCCTACCTGGGGGTGCCAAGGATCGAACCTGGGGCATCTTACATGCACTGCACGGGCTCCGAGACTGAGCTGTGGCCCTTCCTCCGAGAACAAGTCCCAAGGTTCCAGTCCTCATGGTTCAGAATAAAGGGCTGGTTTGAAGAGGCACATAGGAAGTCGGGCCCTGGGTTTGTCTAGCTGAACATGGTCTACACCGATTGGCAGCAACTCTCCAGAGTTTCAGGCAGGGGAGCAGGAGATGAGTTGTGGTCCTCCCACAGACAAGAAAATAAGACCAGAGAAGGCTGTGCTTAAGCGTCAACTTTGCCCAGGAAGGTATATACAATACAGAAAGGCACAAATAAGCCTTAAGGATGCTCTGCTTAAGGATGCTCTTCCCGGCTTTGGCATGAGCCCACGAAGGCCATGTAGGTCCCAGGTGCAACGTGGGGGGCCAAACTGTACCCCCAACCGGGAGGGAGGATGTGGCTTTGGAAGCTGCCAGTTGCAAACATGTAACCCACAAGCATTTGCTTTTAACATCACCCAGCAAAGCCTCGCGGCTGCTTGGGAGCTTTATCCTGTTACGGCTGCTAAGAATAGCATCTCCATCAAAAAAAGAAAATGTAGCTCCTGAATATTCAAATTAGGAATGCACCGAGCTGTTGTACAAAAACACAAACACCCTGACCCATTTAGGGGGAAAATAAATAAATTCCTGCTTAGCTTACACGGCACGTTTTGAGTCGCCGCCAGGGATGGCTTTGTGAGTAATTCCTTTTTTCTTTTTCTTTTTTTAAGGAAGAGAAGTCACCAGCTCGGAAAATGAAGATGCGTTAAAAGGAAGCCGGAAGGGATGCCTTTTTAAAAAAACAACAACCTACATGTCGCTTGCAAAGCAAGAGGGAAAGTCAGGGAGGAGGGGAGAGCGAGAAGCAGGAGAAAAACAGGTGCAATGCATATGGAAGGCATTCGTGTTTCCACGCACTTGACGAATTTAATCTGGATTGCCAGAGAGCCGATTAGTGAGGGCGGGGAGGGGGGCATCTTGCCTAGGGCAAAGGACCAGAGTCTCCTTTCAAGTGATGCAGCTCATACATTCAGGAAAATTGAGAGGCAGGCTGTTCTTTCCCCCGGTGCCACAGATATTTGCTTTTCCGCTGAACTGATCTGTGCATAGCAAAAAAATAAAAAAAATAAATCTTCCAATCGAAAAGAAACGACCAAGCTTATATTCGGGGTGCGAAGGGAGAAGGCAACTTGGCAGTCTACTTGGGGCTCTCAAGTTACTCTGATTTATAGGTGGGGTTTTTTATCACCTAACAGAGAAATATAGCATGTCAAGGAGACAGCTAGGCTTCAGCCTTGCATGCTAGATTTCCACATGCAGGAAGCTTTATTGTAATGTTCTTTAGGACAGCAATCACACAGCTCTCGCCGCCACCTATAGCAGTCCAGCCCAAGCTTTGCCACTTGGGTTTTGATGAGTTCTGGGTTCTTTAGGAATGCTGTCAAGGGCCCAGTGGGTTGAAGCTTTGCCCAGGAACAAATCTGTGCTCAGAGCATAATCTCTCACCTCTCAGCACATTGCCTCCTTTCCATTTTACTTGCGAGTCGCTCCCAGGATTCCTCATGGTCGCCCTACTCCCGTGTTTCTGGGCTGGGTGGGGACCAGCTGCCGGCAGGTGGAAAGGTTCTGAATCTCAGGTTGTGCAAGGCTATGTAACTCGCTGGCCCATTCCTCGCACACCAACACCCCACACGGTGCTTCACACAATGAATTTGCAGCCACAAAGTGAGGAGAGAGCCACCAATTTAGATGGCTTTAAATGAGGAGGCGTGTTGGTAACAACTGGTCATAACGGCTACAGAACCTCCAGCGTCAGATGCAGTCTATCTCCTAATGCCAAGTGGTGGAGCAGGCGCACTGGACTTTCACGCCCCAAGCATGGGCTTCCTGGTGACATTCCTGGTGGCCAAAGGACCTTTGCTAAGACCCCCGAGTTGCTTTTCTGGCAAAAGGGGGCGATTCCCAGGGCTGAGACAATCACGCCAGAAACTTTTCTCCCTAATGCAGGAACAGCAAACATGGTCACCCTCTGGACTTCCCCGGAGTCCAGCTCCCAGTTGCAGCCAGCAAGGCCGATGGTCAAGGATGGCGATGACGGGAGTTCAACAGCACCCGGACGACACCAAGTTGGCTACCCCTGAGGAGGCTCTGCCCCAATTTCTCCTGCAAGTTCTTACCGGAGAGAGCAACAACAGAACCGCAGCCACGGCAACGAAGAGAAGGCAAACGCTGACGTTTTAAAACCAGAGGTCAAAATGATCAGCGAGCCTGCTGCAAATCAAGTTGAAGATTGCAGGGACTTCTACAGAGGAGAAATATCTGCCTATAACAGCAGTGATGCCTCGTTGACACTGACCCATGGCGGGGCCTTTTGGGTGGTGGTCCCGTGGTTGCACAATGTCCCCCCAGTGCGATGTATCTTGTCTCCATCTTTATGACATTTGAGGAAGTTGAAAACGTCCCTGTTGCTCACGGGGCTGAATAATACTGTTCCTGGCAACCCTGTGACCACCGGGTGGAATAATGTTCTCAACTGTTCCCAAAGTGGATGGTGGGATGGCCTTGGGAGGGGGCACTAAGCAACAAGGAGGGGGCGTGACGGGACGTGTCAATGCCTCTCAAGGCTTTGAGAAGCTGGCATGACCGGATCAAGTTCGGTTTTGTCAAATTAAACTAGCTTCAATTGGATTTTGAATGAACATGTGGCTGTTTCAAATTCCTCCAGAGGGCACCCTCTAGCTACGAGAGAGCGAACTGCGACACACCGCTCTCCCCGCTCCCCGATTTCATGTCACGCATCATGTTTTAAACATTTTGCAATCTGCTCGGAGACCCCTTCTGTGTTGTGCGACTGATAAAACTGAACGCATAACAGATTGTAGCAAACCTCCATGTAATAACTGTGTCTGGGGAGATGCAGGTCTGAGAAGTTAAGGGAGGGATAGGGAACCTCGGCTGAACCTTTGCATGGTCAATCATGGGAGCTGTGGCTCAGAGGCTCCTGGAGGGCCACAGGTTCCCCATTCCCAATGTCAGGGTTGTTAACAGAAGTCTCCACAGCCCCCGACAATGCAGGAATAGGCACATTCACTCAATAGTTCATTTTATCAGCCATTATAAATACTCCCTTCTGCTCCTCCGTGGATGTTTCAGGCCACCAGAAATCCCCAGCCGGAAAATCCCCTGGAAAACTCCCGTCTCCTCTCCCCAAAAACAAAAAAGTAGTTTGAACTTCCTGAAGCTCCGTCAAACAAGATGAACTCAATTTCTTTCTAACTCTTCTCCGGCTGCGGCTAGGGCCTGCAGCTACTCGCGTTTGAACCAGCTCCTGGAAGCACTCTCTCTCGGAGGAGGAAGAACAGCTGAAAAGCAGAGGTGAGGCCCACCTTGCCTGGAACGGTGCGGTAAGCCGAGGAAAGAGTCTGTCCCCTCTGACTGGTTAGAAAGTTCTGCATGCCTTCCATGTTTGAACTTCTTCTAAAAGAAGGCTGCCTGGAGTCACTCGGCCAGGAGGGAAAGCGCTCTGCACTAGCTCAGAGGCACATGGCACACTGCCCGCCCCAGGAGGGAATCCTAGCCTCAAACACAGATGAAGCCTTACCTTAAGAGCTGGAGAGCGCTGGCCAGCCTACAGGGCCAATGGTTTGGGGGCAATTCTTGTTCTACATGGGAAGGAAGGGACACCCCATAGGTGTTTGAGGCATCAGAGGGGGTCATTTCACCTCCCTGCCCAGTTTCCTCCAGGGGCTGCTGCCTTAGCAACCGAGGAAGGCAAACCATTGGGGCCCCTCTAGCTCAGCAGAGCCCACACTGACTTGCAGAGATCCTCCAAGTTTCAGGTAGGGTATGTTCTCAGCTCAACCAGGAAGGAGACCGGGGACCTTCTGCACGCTCTCCCATATGAGCTACGGCCTTTGCACCATTCCAGTCCTCATGGCTCTGAGTAAGGCAGATTTAAACAAGGATGTAGGAAGTCGCCTTAGAGCCAGACAGGCCACTGGACAATCTAGCTCAGTATTGTCCACAACAACCGGAAGCAGCTCTGCAGGGCTTCAGGCAGGGATCTCTTCCAGTCGTATCTGGAGATGTTGAGGATTGATCCTGGGACCTTTGACATGCTCCCTCTTTTTCCCTGGCAAAAACACTGTAGCTTCCTACTCTCTGGAGCCTCAGAGCAGAGGAAGGTTTTCCTCTGTCCACCTCCCTGGGTCTTTTTTTCCAAACAGACAGGCCTACAGGCAGACCTAGGACTTCTCCAAGCCAGCTTGTTCTTTACACAATGCATGCACATCCACAGAGGTTGCAGGTGGCTTTAAAAGGAGATTGGACCAAATTCGAGGAGGCCGTCTAGTGATATTTGGCCACAATGGCCAGACGAAGCCTCCAGCTTCAGAGGCAGTGTACCTCCACATGTCAGCTGCTGCTCCCGGCTGGCCACAGTGGGAAAGCGAGATGCAGGGCTGGATGGGCCTTTGGGCCCTGCTCCGAAGGGCTTTTGTTACACTCTCAAGTCAGGTGTTGACTCTTGAACTTGTGGGGGAAAGCCTCAGGAAAGTGTGTGTCCAGTGGCAGTGAAGTCACACCTGCTTGGGCATGATCTCACGCCCTACTTTTCCATTAAGCCCAACTGCAGCCCCTACTTCCAACACGTGGGCAAATGATTTTAATCCTCTGCCTACGGTACGTGCCTCAAAGCTGTGACCATGGGACCAGCGTTCTCCAGACACTGGGCGCACGCACACACACCACCCTGTTTTCCCAACTCTGGAAGCCTGGCAGAGAACGGGCCACCACTCCGGCTTGCTCGGCCATCACCTCCTGTGTTGGTTTTGGAGGCCAGAAACTGGCCTGCAACTGACCTAGCCCCACCACTCTTGGTACGCCTCCTGGCGGGAAATCTGCAGCCACAAATGCTTTGAAGGACAGAGGCCGGGTCTCGGCCACATTTGCACCACACATTCAAAGCGCTATACCACCACTTTAAACGGTCATTTTTCCCCCTCCCAAAGAATCCTGGGAACCAGCAAATATCCGGAATTCCTTGGGAGGAGGGACTGACTGTTAAACCACCCCGGGAATTGTAGTTCTGGGAGGGGAACAGGGCAGGGCTCTCCTAACAACTCTCTAGCTGCCGACCGTGGCTGCGTTGGCTAGCAGTTCAAGCAACAACCATGTTTCCGTGATGGTGGGTTGCACTGTGATTTTGTAAAGAGGGAGGGTGGAATTTTCTTTCACCCCCCTCTTCTCATCCAGCCCCCCCCCTTTTGCTCAATTTTAAATGCATGACGGTGACACTGACAAAATCTCAAATGCCACCGGGGGGGGGGAGGGTGACAGAGGGAGTAGGTGTTATAAGCCCGGAATATCCCAAGGCGACCAGATGCAATTTAAACACCCCCACAAAAAAACCCCAAAATCTTCAAGCTGAAATTCCACAATTAGAAACACAACTTGGGACGTTTCAATCCAGTTGGAACCAGAAGCGTTTTTCCTGAAATGCTTTCTGTCCAGAGACTACCCCCCACTTCTCCCGGCGACACCCCAAAATGCAGCCTCAAAAACAGGGGGAAGAAATTCTCTCTCACACACACATTTTAAAAAGGGCTTCAAGTTTGAAATTCAAACTTCTTTCATGGTTTCAAGAATTTGGGATTGGATGATGATGATGGCATTTGAAATTTGCTTCGGCTCCAGTTAAATCCTGTGAATGAGAGCAAAGGCAGCCCCTTCAATGCTGTTTTCCGTTCCCGCCCCCCTCTTCCTGGTTCTAGATTTTTATTTTATTTTTACAAGAGGAAAAAGAAGCACCACCATGACAAATTCTGGAGGAAGGAAAACTCCGTGTAGAAATGTAAGCATTCTGAAAGTTAAACGGCCGCCGATATGAAATTATATATATATATGTATATACGTGTGTGATAGTTTGTATATATAATTTTTTTTACATACATACATATATATGTCCAAACAGTGCAAATGGATGTACATTTCTATATCCAGTTTGTTTAAAAAAAAAAAAAAAGGAAAAGGAAAGAACAGGAAAAAAAAAACCCTCAGCAGAGTCCATCTTTGAACAACAGGAAGGGGGCAAACTGGGGGGAGAAGACCCCCCCCCTACAATTTCTGGTGGTAAGAAACTGGATTCCCCGCTCCCACCTCCCTCTCTTCCCACCCTTCCTGCTTCCGACAGCTTGGCTGGATCCCTGCCTGCCCCCCCGCCCCCCCCCCCAGTTGCTTTAACATGAAATTCACAAATGGTATTATTAATATTTAGTTTTAAGGGCTTTAATACAATAAACCATTTCCCCCTCTCTCTTTGTCGTTTTTAAAAGTGTTAATTTTCAGGAAGGGGGGGGGCGGGGAAAAGGGATAATACGCTTTGCTTCTCGGTCTGTGTGTGTGTCTGTGTGTGGTTGTCTGTTTTTGTCCATGGCGGCCGCGAGGCTAAGTCGTAATGTCTCTGTGCTGTGTCCGCATCATCTGAAAGATGTTCTGGAAAGGAGACCAAAAGAGAGAGAAACGGCGGCTAAGATACCAAGAGCAGCGATGGAAAAGTGATCTATGGACACAGACCCTCCCCAGAAAATCTGCCATAAAAGCTGTCAGGGTTGCAAAAGCATTCCTGATGAACGCTGACAAAATCCTCGGGAGGGGCTTTCATGGGCACCTTCAGGGGCGGGGGGGACAGTAGCAGGCGAAAGTTAATAAAAGGAGGTTGGCTGGCCGGCCGGCAGACCCAGGTCCTTACCTTGGGCTCAGGCACACACTGCCTTGCCCTGGAGTGATTTGGAAAGTCACGTTTCCCCAGGCAAAGAAACTACAAATCCCAAGATTCCAAGCAGGAAAACTGCTGCTGGGCATGCTCAGAAGAACAGTTGCAAAGCAGGGATTGGGGGAGGACCACCCGTGGTGCACAGGTGCTGTCGGGACTCCCAACTCCTTGACCACTGGGACATGCCGATTACCACTTCAACTACAAATTATTATTATGCTGAGCTCGCAATGTATGCACATTAAACTCGTGTGCATTCAGCTTTACAGGTGTGGCGGGAAATATATAAAGAAATAAATAAATAAAAAGGGGGGCGGAAAGGGAGCGGGGTTCTGGGGGAAATGACTTTGGCAACCCCACCCACCACTGAACCCAACCTGCTTTGGCTATTTGCAATTTTGGCCTTAGGCGCAATCCCCAGAACGTAAGCTGCAGGCTTGCTTTATTATTAGCAGCACTTAGAAGGTGACTCGGAAACTGCAATTAATCCAGAATGTGGCAGCTAGACTGGTGACTGGGAGCGGCCGCCGGACCACATAACACCGGTCCTGAAGACCTACATTGGCTCCCAGTATGTTTCCGAGCACAATTCAAAGTGTTGGTGCTGACCTTTAAAGCCCTAAATGGCCTGGTCCAGTATACCTGAAGGAGCGTCTCCACCCCCATCGTTCTGCCCGGACACTGAGGTCCAGCTGAGGGCCTTTGCCTTCTGGCCCTCTTGCGAGAAGCCAAGTTACAGGGAACCAGAGAGAGGCCTTCTCGGGTGGTGCAACCTCCATCAGAGGTCAAGAACAGACATTCAGAAAATACCTGAAGGCAGCCCTGTTTAGGGAAGTTTTTAATCTGTGACATTTTAATGTATTTTAATATTTGTTGGAAGCCACCCAGAGTGGCTTGGGGGACCTAGCCAGATGGGCGGGGTACAAATAATAATAATAATAATAATAATAATAATAATAATAATAATAATAATAATAATAAACTGCTGTTTTGAGCCAGATCCAGTCTTGGAAGACGTCTGGGCGCAGTTTGAAACAGGGCGCCTCTTTGAAGCAGACCAGGGATTGGAGTCAGCTCTTCCAAACCTCAAGCACGTTCCACACAACACAGAAAAGCAGAGCTCTCATACTCACTTGCGCTAGAAAACTGGTTGGGTGGGAGCTCCCCATTCCCCTTACCTTGCTGCACATGTTGTCTTTACTGCAGTTCTTGTTATCCTTGTCTGTCGCCTCTTCCTCCACCTTTGAAAGGACAGGACTGTTTTAAGAGGAAGCATGGAAGCGAGCGGGAGCCTATCAGCTCTAGGAGCAGAAGTGTCAGCCCCGCCTCTTCCCCCACCCACCCCCGCCCTTCCAATCAAGCCTCTTGAGGTCCACCTTGACAGATCGCTTGTCTTCCCCAAACCAGGCGCACCTCCAGGTGGGGTCTGATCGCCTGCGCTGTTCCTGCCAGCCCCAACGTCACATGGCTATGGCAGCTGGGGACTGTGGGATCTGTAGTCCAAAACATCTGGAGGTGCACTAGGTGGGGTGGGAAGACTAAGGAGGCAGCCTTCCACTGGCTCCCAGCAATAATAAAAATGGCAGCTCTTCCAGTTCTTGGCTTGCACATGCCACGTAAGAGCCCTGAAGCTAGACCAGGCCAACGGGCTCCTCTGATTCAACGGCTTCTTTCTCACAGTGGGCAAACAGATTCTTCCAGCAAGTCCACAGGTGGGGCATGAAGGCGAGAGCCCTCCACGCTGTTACTCATAAGACAAGCCCTACCTAGTCCAGCATCCTGTTCGCACAGTGGCCAACCAGATGCTCTAATGGGAAGCCTGCAAGCAGGGGCCCAGCCAAGCACAGGACAGCGAGAGGAATGAACGGGGTCTCTGCCCTCTCCTGGAAAGTGAGGAGCAGCATCTCTTAGCGGCGGCTGCAGGACCACTTTGCAAAACCCTTTCCCAACCTGGCAGACAAGTTTTGCCAGCCTTGCACACCGAGAACCGTAGGGGAAGATTATCTCCTTGTGGAAGGCAAAAACACGCTTTGCATCACGATCAAGGACGCCAAACGTGACTCCTCACCTCTTTCCGCCACTTGAGCTCGCAGAACACTCGCTCGAAACATTCGTGCATGTAGTTAAACTGCAATGGGATGGGAGAGAGAGAGAGAAAACACAGCCACCTCTTAGGATTGAGGGTTTTCACCTCTCACTCGGCTCCGCCATCCCAGTCGCAGCTCCACTGACCAGACGCCTCTTTCCCCAAAAAGGTCAGAGGCTTTGTCTCCCTGGTGGCAGCTCCAAATTCATCACTAGGTATTTCATGCCCCTGCCGCCTCCCCGATGCCTCACTCTCTTCCCCGTTGACCCACACTTACGTAAGGGGTGAAGATCTTCACCCAGCGTGGCTTCTTTTCCCCCCGCGCATATTCGAAGCAGAACGCCATGCCCTCCTCGTCGGTGTCCCATCGCTGCATCTCGTCCCATTCGAAGGCTATTACCTGGTTCTGGAAGAGCAGAGAGCAGGCGGAGGTGTCACCGAGAGGGTGTGGGGGCCTTTCGGCCCCAACAGAACGCTAAGGACACCTTGCATCTCTTTCTAGGGAAAACTTCTCCAGCTGCTCTCACCCCACAGCGGCGACCCACCCCAACCGCCCCAGCCAGGGACCCGTGGCAGCTGACCTCTAGCTGACCCTCCTCGGTGCAGGCGTGGAGTTTAAAGTGCTTGATGCTGATGGCTGTGATCACGTGACCCTTCCGCCGAGAGTCGCAGGAGCAGTGCGGGAAGATGATCTCGTTGTAACCCTCGCAGGTCCGCAGCATGTTCAGGTACTGCAGGGGAGGAAGCCGCAGGAAGTGAGGAGGGGTAGAGGATGCACCCTCCCTGCTTTCTAATCTGACTGGCTGAAAGGCCAGCCAATCAACCGCAGTCAGCGTTGTTCCCACCCCCCGCCCACATCCCGCTTCTTAGGGTTGATTATAAAGTGATGCTTGCACATTTATTTGCTCATTTAAGAGGATTTAAAAGGCTCCATAAAATGATTCCCAACCCTGTCCATCCAATACTGGAATAGTAAAATAACAAATGGCGTATTGCCTTGTAATTCATTTCACTCAATTTTAACTCTCCTATCTAAAGGTATTTTTTTTGTGTACAGTTCTCTCCCCTCTTTCCTTTATCAGCTTCCTACTTACATCGTCTTTTAATAGGTTAAAATCAATAACAAGTTCGACTATATTAGGAAAGCACAACCAGCATTAGACTAAACGTCTTTGAAAATGCCAGCATTAAAATTGGAAAAGGCACAAAACGAGGCTGTCCTCTCTCACTGCTGCTCTTGGCTATTCATTACTAATGGAACTTCTGGCGGCAGCAGCAGCAGCAGCGAGGCAGGCTTCAGGCATTAAGGGCTATGGAACGGCTGGTGCACAACGAAAAATCAGTTTATTTGCCGATGATGCCGCTCTTTTGATTTCAGATCCAATCTCATCCATCGCCAAGATTAAAACTTTGTTAACTCAACGCAGTCAACGCGATCAATTCTAGACACGAAATACCAATCAAGAGTAAAGGGCTCTTACAAAATTCCACATACAATATAGAAAGGGTATTTCGCTGCTTCCAGGCGCTACAGCCCAGCAGGCAGGAACAGCAAAGCCCGCATCCCAGAGTGCCTTGCTCCAAATTGGGGGGGACGGGGGGACTTCCCTTACCATGACCATCTTCCGTTGCTCACAGAGCTTCTGCAGCTGGTAGGACTTCTCCTCGGCTTTAATGTAGCCCTTCTTCACGTCATCAACAGCCTGGGAAACATAAGAAGCATTCAGAGACCAGCCTGGTTCTTCGACTAGGGCCAACGCCAATATTTTTTGTTTCTCCTTGGCTCGGCTACCACAAGATCACCCGGGTCTGCCTAGACCAGCTTTGGTCACCCTCTATTCCACTCCACTGTCGATCTCTGTGTTTTGCTCCAAACGCCACGCCGGCTCCTGACATCCTGTCATTAGGACTTCAAGTTTCCAGTCCTTATGCTTAAAGCTATTTTTAATAGGCCTCTTGTGACCGCCTGACATACAGTTTAGCATTTTGATTCTGTGTCTTTCAGCTTTATTAATGTGCATTGTTATTAGTTTTATCAAGGGCAACTGCCGATCGTTATAAAATGTTTTAATGGTCTGCTGACTGCCTGTAAAGAAAGCAAAGTACAGGCAACTCGCAACTTACCTACATTTTACTTTTGCGATTGCAGCTTTGTGTGGAGGGGAGAATGGAGGAAACCCACTCTCCATTCATTTATTCCTCCCCGCACACGCACACTTGCACAAATATGCAATGGCAGCACCCCAGAGCCCCCATGCCGCCTTCCCAAAGCCCGGTGAGCGAGGTGCTGGACTTTACTGGCCCTGCCACCTCCTCCCCAAAGCCCAGCAAGCAGCCCTGCATCCTTGCAGTGAGTGGGCCCGATTCCAGGGGTTCCTGGCTTTGCGCAATTTTGCTCATATGTGCAACAGGCGGGGACGTAAACCCCTGTGTAAGATGCGAGTCACTTGTATTCTGAAAGAGGGAGGAAAACTTCTCTCTGCCCACTGTCACCATGCCACGTATAATTTTTTGAACTTCTATTTGTGCTACCCCAGCTGCCTTTTACCTCCTTCCCCCGCTCCCTGGAAAGATTGCGACATGCCACATCGCACGTGGTCCTCCGTGTCTCTACAGGCACTGTGTGTGCACGACCCTCTGCCATCCGGGAGCACCTTCAAAAAGAGCAGCCGGCGAGGAGGCGGACGGACACACATGCACAAAGACCATGCGAGCGCAGAGGCTGCCCGAGGGCGCCCACCTGGTGGAAGAAATAGGTGACCGCCAGGTCGTTGTCGTTCAGAAGGACCTCCTCCTCCGTGGTGAAGAGCCACTTCCGGATCGTCAGGCAGGTCCCCGGCACGGCCGAGGTGTAGTTCTGCACGTAGAGCTTGTGGGGGAACTCGTTGGGCGCCAGCTTCCGCACTGCGTGGTGTGGGGGGGATGCAGAGATGCGGGGCGGGGGGCAGGAGGAAGTGAAGAATTGGTACCACATATGCAGAGGGGTGCTCATTTAACTCCCCGCTCCCCCCATGGATCCATAAACAAAGATGCCTAAACTCGCACCAGATCCCTTTTAACCAATCTCACTGCCTAATTCCAGTGGGTGGCCCTGAATTACAGTATTCTGAGTTGTGGGGAGTGAGAAAAGCTCCTCTGCAACATGCAAAATCTTATAAAGGTATCACGCATTTCCCCCCACTTAGCAGTTTCTCATTTTTTCCTGGATTTTGTCCACTGCTTGAGCTTTTCCCTCCTGGGGAAGGGACTCAAGGAAATCTCTCAACATGCAGAAGTAAGACACACACCCCACACACTCTGAACCCCCCACCCGGCTTCAGGCCTCACCAAAAGAGTGATTGATCACTTCAAACAAGGCAAAGTAGTTGGCGGTTGTGCTGTCCATCCCAACTTTGGCAGCAACAGCCTGGAGGGCAAGAAGGGGGAGAAGAGAATGAATAAGCATCAGACAAACGGGGGGGGGGGCGTGTTTAATTGCTGGGACAGTGCAAGGCACAGCAGGGCTGCCTCAAGGGATGCTAATGCACACACAGAACGGCTTGCAGGACATTCTTCCATCTTTGGTGCCCTTGGGTTTCGTTATTCTGGTCTCAAGCACATCAATAAATATCTAAAAGGCTCAAATCGCCTGTTCAGGCCTTCCCACCACTGTCGCCACCGAGTATGCGGGCAGATAATGTGAAAGCTGGTCACTCTACAGACGTTAGCTGCAGCTGGGATTTCAACCGCCCAGCAGTGGAAAACCTTTCAGAAAATCTACCTCTGTCTTTGTGTCATATACGAATGTATGGACTTTGGCTATAGCAGGGGGAAATAATATCAACTGCAAGCCTCCAGAGGGACAGGGGACCCAGAATGCGTTTATGTCAGCTGGTTGGGACTTCATTTCTTATGGTTTGGACACAGTGTGATGAAATACCCTGCTGTTGCACCTTTGGGTTGTTAGTAAAGGTCATTATGTTACACTAAAAACATGAATAAAAAACCCCATTCAACTCAGTATTTATCTATATATATATACACACACTGCTAGATTATATTATACGTGTCAATTCTCTACATGCTGTCACGTGGCCAACTGACAGGGCTGAATGCAGACAGGGGCTCACTCTGTTAACTAAGATGTTTTCATTTGTTTTTAATGCTGTGGCCCATCCTGGCACCTTAGAGCAGTGTCTCCCAACCTTGGGTCTCCAGCTGTTTTGAGACTACAATTCCTATCATCCCTGGCCACTGGTCCTGCTAGCTAGGGATGATGGGAGTTGTAGTCCACAAACAGCTGGAGATCCAAGGTTGGGAAACACTGCCTTAGAGTGAATGGCGAGTAATAAATTAGTAAGTAATAATCATAATAGGTTTCCACTGTACCTTGGGGCTGTTCGTAATGGTCATTATGTAATAGTAATAATAATAATAATAATGATGGTGATGATGATGAAAAGGGGGTGAGCTTCTAATTCTCAAGCCTGACTGAGGCCAGAGGCATGAAGCCTGACCCAACCCCCACATCTGCTTGTTATTTTAGAGCAAGGACTCAGTGCAGCAGCTTCTTCTTGCAAAGTGATTCAGGCTCTGGAGATGGTTGGGTCAGCTCTTTTCAATCCACCCAGTTTCAATTCCCAAAATTAAGGCGGAGGTGTGTGTGTGAGAGAGAGGAGGAGGAAAGGACTGGGGCTTTGAACTGAGATGGGGTGGAAAGGGCTAGCGACTACGGCCTGGCCTTCTGGCTTCCTCTGCTTGGCGCGGAGAGCCTGCCAAGACCTTATTCTGCTACTGGAGACAGGCAAAGAGCCACTCCTAATGGCACACCCCAGTGCAGCCAGCCACAAAGGGTGCCCAACACTTCCCTTTTCATGTCTCTCAGAGTGGCCTTTTCCCACGCAAGTGACTCAGTGCGTCACACGCAGAATAGGAAGTGTTTCTTTCTACAGGGCATTTCCAGCTAAGCCTGGACATACCCTCTGTCTGAAACCCGAGACAACTGCTGCCTGTCTGTGCAGACAATGCTGAGCTGGATGGAACAAGAGCCCGGCTCAGTATAAGGCAGCTTCTCACATTTCTAAAAGTCTACGGAGTCTTCCTTAAAAACAAAAACAGTGCATAGAGTAAAGAAATCCAACCTGTTTGTTTGTTTCTTTCTCTGTTGCCAGTGAGGAAACGCATCCCTAGATGCCCCCCCCTGCCCTCCTCACCTGATACACCTGGTCCGTGGTGCTGTTCTTTTTGACCCGGACGGTCACTGTCGTGATGTCCGGAAGCGCCACTCTGAGCTCCACGTCCGACACGCCGTTGTAGTTCTAGGGTGCAAGGGCAGGAAGATAAACCCAGGATTTATTGTTTTCATTTAAGGTATGCCTCTCACGCTCCAGTCCCAGGTTTTTAAGTCTGGTTTCTCCAGGGCACAAGGAAAGGATGCTCAGCTACGGGGAGTGATGTCGCAAAGAGAGGGGGAAAGAGAGGGGAGCCACACAGGACGTCTGGGGTGGGGAGGAGAGCTTTGGCCCTCCAGACATTGCTGAACTGCAGCTCCCATCAGCCCCAGCAAGCATGCCCAATGGCTAGGGGGGTTGGGAGACGTAGTTCAGCAACATCTAGACCGCCAAGGATTCCCTGCACCTAGTCAAGTGGAACCCTGCATTATCAAACTGGATAAGAGGCTGGGGGAATCAAGCCTGCCTAAAAGGGTATATGGCAGCCACTGGTCTGGAAAAGCCTTTGGTCCCACCATAATGAGAGGGGGTGGACTGTGGCTTCCCTGTATCATGGGGAACACCCCTCTGCACACAATCTTTTAGAAGTATACCCTGCTCCAAAGGAGCCCAGGGCAGCAAAAGAATCAATACTAATACAACTAAGACTTCTTTTTAAAAGTTTAACACAACCTTCTTTTAAAAAAAAAACCATTTAAAACTCATAAAAGCCCTCACTTGTCCTTAAAATAATTTCAGAATTTCCAGGAAGGGAACTTTCAGCTATCAAATGCCTGGGTAAACAGGGATGGGTGTGAATGGGTGGGTGTGTTCCCCACAAATCAGGAACTACCACTAAAAAGACCCTGTGACAGTTAGGCAACCCCCCGTGGCAGTGGCAACACCCACAGGGTCTCTCCTGCCAATGGCTGGACCTGAGACAGTTGATACAGAGGAAGGTGCTCTTTGAGGTACCTGGGTCCCCAAGCCCCATGTCTTAGAAGGGCTCTTTGCCTGGAGGGCCAAGCAAGTTCTTGCTCTGGAAGGGCAGCTTCTATCTACACCCACACAGGAGGTTAGATATGCACGTACAGGGAGGGGCCTTCCCCCCCCCAGCCAAAGTAGCCTAGGACACCTTGTTCTGCTTTCCCCGTTTGTTTTGTTGAGATGTCTGTCCCGCTCTTCTGCCAACTATGTTCTCCGCAAAGAGGCTCAAAGTATACTGCTCATAAAAATGAAATGAAATGTGACGGGCCAATCCACTTAAACAGAAAGCAGGAAAGCGGGGTGTAGGTGTTATCGAGTTTTTCAAAAAAAAACAACTCAAAACACACACGATTTCCCAACTCTCCTGAAATGCCTGGCAGGAAAAGTCACTGCTGAGCTTCTCAAAGCTCTAGACACCTTGATGAGAGAAACTGGGGATTGAACCTGCAGCCTTTTGTTTATTATTTATTGCGGGGGGGGGGGTTGCACTGATAGCCCACCATTTTCTGCAAAGAGCTCAAGGTGGTGTGCATGGCTCTATCCCTCATCATTTAATCCCCACAACGATCCTGTGAAGTAGGTTAGGCTGAGAGGCAGTGATTGGCCTAAGGTCACCCGGTGAGCTTCGTGGGCAAGTGGGGATTTGAACCCTGGTCTCCAAGGACTTAGTCCAACACTCTCTAGGCCATACTTTAAGCATCAACTGCACATGCTCTGGCACCTCCCCTGCAGCGTCAGGTTTTTTGCTCGCCTACCTCATCTGACTCTGACAAGAACTCCTGCATGATGTCGCTCTCCCCGATGACCCGGATGGAACACACTGCAGAGGGAAGGAGAACGGCTCAGTTAACGGGCAGGAAAAGGGCACTGGCAGGACACAAGGAGGTCTCGGTCCCTGGATTGTTTTCAAGGCTCCTGGGAGATTAACAGAGTGGTGGGTCTGCCCCACTGCCAAGTGCAGACCCACACCTGCTTACTCCAAGGCCAACCCAGAACATTTAGCCTGTAAAAAACTGGGGAGGGGACTATATTATGTGCTTGCCAGGTGGGCTGCTAATGCAATTAATGTGGGGGTGGAGAGGGAGGTAGTGCCCCCTCCCATGCAGCACTGATCAAATGCATACCTCCTTAGCCACAGGACTGCATTCTCCCAGGATAATCTTTCCACCTTCTGCCTTACCCAGACTTCCATACCAAAGGAGGAATCTGAAGGGCTGGACGGTAGGCGAAGGCTGTTTCCTATCGACCTCAATTCTCAAAGCTTCCAGGGCCAGAGATGGGCAGCCTGAGAGGCCCTCAGAATGCTCTTGGGTCTACAACTCCCATCGTCATTTGCCCATGCTGGCTTCTGCGGCTGCTGGGACTTGGGAGTCCAGCCATATTGGGGGGGGGGGCACAAATGTTTTCCAGGTGGTCGATTGAATGAGGTTTAGCTGCTTGCATGATTTAATACATCTGCATGTATCTGCTTATTCTCGTAATTCCAATTAAAAAATGCACCCTCTCCGAACAGGAATTCCTCCCCGCCAACCCTTATAAGGAACGCCTCTTTTAAGAGCTTGACTTGTTACCTTGCCCTGAAAACAGGTTCTGTAGCTTAAATTTTTAAATCTTAAATTACTGTTGCTAGTTTTTTCTTAATGACCGTTTTACTGGTTTTTTTATATATAGGCCTCTTTGAGGCTTGCTGAGTTGGTTTGTTTGCTTCTTACAATCAAGCCGTGTATAAATGTTTTGGAACAAAATAATAGAATAAATGCATGCAAAATCTGTGGCGTAGTTCACTGGAGGGGGTACTTTTAAAAATCAAATTATTAGCCTTTCTGAAACCTTTTTTTCAGCTCCACTTCTAAGGAAGCAGCCAACCAAACGGTGGTTTGTTCAGATGAACTGGCTGTCAGTGGAGAACATGCCAACGGCACCCTCCCCGACAAACGTGCTCTTTCCTGCGTACCCTTTTCAAGGTATTCCTCCAGCCCCCGTCGCCTGGCATCCAGCTGCTGCTCTGACAACGAGAAGGGCCACTTGCCCGGTAGGCGGGGGAAGGTGAAGCTGGCAAACTCCCGCTTCAAGTTCTGGTGCAGGATGGCGAACTCGCGGTACCGCTTGGAACACAGCTGCCGGCCTGCCATGTAAACGTTGTAGACCTGGGATGGAGGCAGGAAAAGGGCAGGGGGAAAACAAGGTCAAGGCGAGTCCGCTTATTTTGAACATATAATAAAACCATAAACAGTTTAAAAGGAAACATCAATTAACCACTGCTGAAGGATGTACTGAAATCCAGCAAAAGTGCTGGGGAAGGGCAGTAGCTGAGGGGTAGAGCACCTGCTTTGAGTGCAGAAGGCTCCGGGTTCAATCCCCGACTGCATCCCCAGGTAGGGATGGGGAAAACTCCCTGCTTGAAACCCCGGAGAGCTGATACTCAGTGTGGACAACACTGAGCATGATGGGCTGTCAGGGTGCTGCTGGTGCTCCCCACGAGTAACGATTCTTGACTCAGGATCTGTATATTTACATTGCTTTATTATACAGCTATGTACAAGACAGAGCTGAAGTTCTTGTGACCATTTCAGTCACTTTCAGATTCCGGAAGTGGCATTTTCCTAGAACGCCTCCAACATAAAAGTTTGGGAACCCCCCGTCTCCTCCTCTCTTCCTCCCGCTTGAGCCCCCTATGTTGTTGGGCCAACGGAACCGCCACCTCCCCTTCTGTCCCAGAGCTGCTCATGTGGTGCCCGGGCTGCCTAGAGTCCGACAGCCCCTCCAACACAGACAGAGGTCTTCCCTTCCATCGCTGCCCTGCGACGTTTCTGGGCTCCCCTGGTGGTGCTCGGAGACCTCAGCATCAAACAGCCCTCTCACCTCCCCATCGGGCTCCTCGATGACCCCTGGTAGCCCCCTGACATGGACCAATGGCTTGACTCGGAATAATATTTGGTTCAGTTAGGGAGTTGATAAGCAGAATGCCACGGCTATTTCCCAGGCTGTTTACCTTACTATTTTATATATATATATATATAGTATGTTGCTGTTTGAACATCAGTTTATGAATATTTTTCTTATCAATCAACTTTTTGTAAGCAGGAAGTTGCCTTACATCAAGTAAGACTCACTGTTATACATCAAGCTCAATATTGTCCATACTGACTGGCAGATTCTCTCCAGGAGATGGAAACTGGGACTTTCTGCCTGCAAAGCAGGTGTTTTACTGCTGAGCTCGTTCTACTTATCCACACTCTCAAACACCCCACACACATTCTCATTATTCCATCCTCTTAGCCCAGCTATGCCAAAAAAAAACCTTGACGTTCTTACCATCAAAAATTCTGTTTTGTTTCTTAAGGAGAATAACACAACATAAATAACTGCGTAATCTATAGAGATGCATTGCCCAGGGCGGGGGGATAACAAACCTCTAATTCTGCCTTAAAATCAGATCTCCCTCTAGTACGTTATTTGGTAGGGTTGCCATACGTCTGGAATTTTCCAGACACAGCTGGAATACTGCAGTCGGAAGCAGTGCCCAGCAGAAATCACTCAAATGTCCGGGAAAATCCAGACTTAACGGCAACCAATGTCGAAAGTCTAGATTTCCTTTAAAATAGTTCAAAAACTTTTTTTTTAATTTGGGGGGGGGGGAAAGCTCACTAAGTCATCAACACACACACTCCAATTTAGCACATGATCCTTTCTAAACAGGCACTTCATCTCTCCTTGGAAATATAGTTCCTGTTTCACAAGTCGGGGGGGGGGGTGGAAATCAATGCAACATCCGTCTTGCCCGTTCAGTGAGCAAACTTCCCCACTGTACTCAGAGCCCGTAAATAAGCTGCCTCGTTCCAATTACTGATGAGTAATTTATAGCCACACACACACACACACACACACACACACTTTCAAACTGGCACAGGCTAAAAGGTCCCAAACCCCACAAGACCAGATGGGATCTGAAGGCTTCACTGGGTCCTTTGGGAGTTCGTGGGCAGCAGGTCTCTTTGGCACAGGCTGGCACAGCAGATGGGCACACGCCCCACTCCTGCAGGGCTGGCACATGACCAGGAATAACTCCGCTTTTGAATGGCGACCGAATGACCCACGAGGGGTGGGCTATGTTTCGGAGAACGTTCGAAAGAGGCAGCGTGGAACAGCTCTGCAATGGAGATGGGTCGTCCTTGGTTCCTCCTGGGCAGAAGAAACAGTCGGACAGGGTATCCTCTGCAACAGAATCACCCTCTCCTGGCTACTTTACTCAGTGCATGGCAGGATGGGACAGCCGGTGGTTTTCACAGTGGGGAGTCCAATGGCAAAGAGGAACAGTGGAAGCTGTAGTCCCCCTGGAGCGGCCATGCAGACAACACGTTTTGCTGCATCTAGGTCGCATTCATGCCACACACTGGGAGGACATAGCTTCCCCCAAAGAATCCCGGGAGCATAGTTTACCCCCTTCCCCTGCACAAAGCTACAATCCCCAGCACCCTTAAACTACAGTTCCCAGGCTTCTTCAGGGGGAGCTTTAAATATGTTGCTGTGGATGTGGCCAAAGTGAGATTGGCTTTCTTTCCATCTCCGAAAGAGGAACCTCGGAGGTGCATCGCACATCGCCATGTTTCCTTCACCAGGTCGGGTGAGAGTAGAATTTGCTCCAGGCGCCCTCTCCTTCAGAGGTGAGGCCAGTGGCAGCTAAACGGGTTGTGGAATGCCTTTAGCAAACCATTTGCCCAGTGTGCGCACACAGCCTGCTCTTATCCTGATTAAATCGGTTACGGTTTTGGTCAAGCCACAACAAAACAGCCATTTTATCGTTTTAAATTTATCTGTTTATTGGCAACTTCCCAGCCTTACCCTGAGGTTAGGAAAAAGTCATGAAGGATAAGGCTACCTGTGGCTACTAGCCAAAATGACTATGTTCTGCCCTCCCCTGTCGGAGACAGAATGCCTCTGGGGAACCCAAGAAGGGAGAGTTCCTGCTGGCGCTCAGGTCCTGCTTGTGGGCTTCCCAGAGGCACCTCGTGGGCTGCCGTGAGGGCAGGGTGCTGCATTCGACCCATCAAGGTCTTCTGATGTTCCCGTGCTGCAGGCTGAACCTGGAACCACCGCCTGCCAAGCGGATGCTCTGCTTCTCAATCCATTCTGCTTAGGGTTGTCTACACCAACAGGAAGAGGCTCTCCAGGGTTTCAGGCAGGGAACCTGCACAGCCCTAGCTGGAGATGCCTTTAAGGACTGAACCTGGGACTTGCCATGTGCAAAGTCTACCACAGAGAAACAGTGGCCTTGCTTGAATGGAGACTCGGACATTGGGAGATGAAGCGAGAGCCGTATCCAGGCCACATTCACACAATGCAGTTAAAGAACTATGACGCCACTTCAAACAGGCACAGCTTCCCTCAAAGAATTCTGGGAGTTTGGGAGCATTGAGAGTTGTCAAGAGGTCCCTAGTCTCCTCCCATAGCCACAATTCCTATACAGTGGTACCTCTGGTTACGAATTCGTTCTGTAGGTCCGTTCTTAACCTGAAACCGTTCTTAGCCTGAGGTACCACTTTAGGTAATGGAGCCACCCGCTGCTGCCCCGCTGTTTCCGTTCTCATCCTGGGGCAAAGTTCTTTACCCGAGGTACTACTTCCGGGTTAGCGGAGTTTGTAACCCAAAGTGTTTGTAACCCGAGGTACCACTGCAGTGGTTTAACAAACAATTCCTCTTCACAGGGAACTCTGGGAATTGTAGCTCTTAGGGGAAAGGGTGTGTCTCTCCTAACAGGTCACAGCACCCTTAAAAAACTACAGCTCCCAGAATCATTAAGGAGCAAAGCCATGGCTGCTGAAAGTGACATCACAGTGCTTTAAATGTGTGGTGTGAATGAGGCCATCTTCTCTTCTTTAGAGTTCTTTCTGCTTGCCGGAAAGCTCGGGGATGAGGCGGGGAGTTCCCAAAGACTTGCACAAGCAGCTTGGAGAAAAGGGGGCTCCTGCTGTCTTTTCCCTCCTCCACATTACAGACCAAGAGGAGTGCCGCTCCTCTCCCCTGTGCATTCCCAAGAGACAGAGAGGAGGAGACAGACAGGAGAGTTGCATACAGGCAAACGCTGAAGGCCGACACTCTCTCTTTTGCCCAAACATTTGATAGCACGACTGTACACTAGTCGGGGAGCAGAAAGACATGCCGAAGCCTTCCAAAGCCCTCCGTCATGAGGCACAGGCACCCAAGAGGGACCCCCCAGCCGGGCTGGTACTCACCACAAACTTCTCACCATTCTGTTCCACATGCTTGTAGGTGGGGATGGAGATGGGCACCGCCTGCTTCTCAGTGTAGTCGTAAAACGACTGGCCCAGAGAGTCGTCGCTCGGGTCGAGGTTGTCGGCCTCGTGGGGGGGCACTGACAGAACCGTCAGGATCAGCTCCTTCTCTCCCGCCCGGATCAGGTCCACCACTTGCTTGTGCGTCGCCCCTTCGACGTTCACGCCGTTCCTGGCATAGGAGAAGGAGGAGACGGTTGTTCCACAAGCTTGAGGCAGGCATCAATGTTATTGGAGTATTAGCAAATAAAAACGAGTGCAGAAACTGAAGCGACAGAACAGCTCTAGGATTTGAACATCAAAGGAAAATAAAGGGACAGGGGGTGTTAAAATTCAGGACTTTCCCTGTTGCCTTACTTCTGGTGTATCAGGCCCCTCTTAAGAAGTGTAAAAGGCTGGAAAGAGATAGGAAGAATCCCAGGCGAGAGTTAGGATGAGCTACTATCTTTTGTGAGTGGTAAGGGATATGAATTACTTTTAAGCGAGGACACCGTATTCTACTTATTCTATTTCTATTTTTTGTGGCAGCTATTTTATCGTATTATGAAAAACTTTAATAAAAATCTCATTACAAAAAAGGAGTGTGTCTAACTATTGCTTGCCATCATTTAATAATAACCTGGGTGGTGTGTGGATTTCAAGATGATCTCTGCTGCAAGCTGCCCTTATTAGCTGCCCAGACTCCTTTTTTACAAGCTTCCACTTGGAAATGAAAGGAGCATGGCAACATGAGATCGGGCCTTTCTATACTTGTGGGGTGCTCTCCCCAGGAAGTCTCACCTGGCACCTTCTTTTGGAGGCTCCAGGCAATGACTTTTCTCTTTGCCTCGGCTTTCGGCCCTTGATTTGAATGGTGGCACTGTGGCCTCTCTTAGTGGGGTGGGATGAGCAACTCCTGATCTGTCTTATCCGTTTAGCTGTGTTTTTAGACTGTTGTTGGATATTCCTAACTGGTTTCAATGCAAGTTGATCTGTGTCACTCCGTGAGAAATGCAACTAACAAATATTATCAATAAATATCCTTATAGATGTCCTTTGCTCTCATTCTTAACTTCTTCTCTAAGCCATTGAGCTCAGTGGCTGATGCCACTAACCCAGAAACCAATGCAGTAAAGACGATTTGGTGGAAATATTTGGAAATGATGCCCATGGGGAGGAGGTGCATTTAGAGCAACCTAACATCTCTCTCTCTCTCTCTCTCTCTCTCTCTCTCTCTCACACACACACACACACACACACACACAAACAAACACAAACACACACACATGATGGGAGCTGAAGGGGCAGCAATTCTTCAGGAGACACCTTGCACCTACAGTGGGCAGCTCAGACGAGTTACTGACTAAGGCTGCAGAACTTGCCCCCCCCCCGCCCTGTTCAATGCTATTTACAAACTCGACAGGAGCCTGTCACATCCCGTTTAAGGCGCACGCGGGCAAAATCATTTGGGAACTTGGGAAGGAAATGTTTTGTAAACAGAGCCGTGCAGGAGGAGAGGGGTGGGGAAGGCAACTTTCTGGCTCTTGAAAACGCAACACACACACACTTCCCCCAATAGAGAGGAATTTCCTTCTCCGGGGACTTTTACTTGCAGAG
The DNA here is from genome assembly GCA_900245905.1 of Lacerta viridis. Taxonomy (NCBI): domain Eukaryota; kingdom Metazoa; phylum Chordata; class Lepidosauria; order Squamata; family Lacertidae; genus Lacerta; species Lacerta viridis. The sequence continues at coordinate 187,614 of OFHU01002368.1, forward strand.
AACAATGCCTCAGAAGTCCAGAGGAGCTTGGAAGAGCCTGAATTCAGAGAGAACATTGAGCTTGAGGGAAAAATCATCCACAGGGAGCCTGAGACATTATCTTCAAAACAGCAACAACAAGGCAATAGGCAGATTAGAAGCCTATATCCTACAGCAGCTAGTAGACTGTGCGTAAAATTGTTAATTAGAGGCACTGAGTCCCTGCACATCTGTGGCTCTTGGTCTCCCTCCAGAGCGACCAAGAGACTGGGCAGGTCGTCCATGTGACCCTCGCCAAGGGGGGGGGGGGGGCTCGTCTGCAGGATAGCAAGAGAGCCATTCCCCAGCTCCATATATTAACAGTCCAAGTCACCAATGCAAGGCCAACTGAAGAACAGGAAGTGTGGAAGGGGGAGCCCTCCAAGGAAAAGAGACAACCATTGCCAGAGAGCAGATGCGGTGTAGCTGTTAAATGGGAAAACAAAATAAAAAATAAATTCTTCCAGTAGCACCTTAGAGTCCAACTAAGTTTGTTCTTGGTATGATACGTATGCACACGAAAGCTCATACCAAGAACAAACTTAGTTGGTCTCTAAGGTGCTACTGGAAGGAATTGTTTTATTTTTTATTTTGTTCTGACTATGGCAGACCAACACAGCTACCTACCTGTAACAGTTAAAAGGGAGTCGGACTAGGACCCTCAGAGAGACCAGGGTTCAAATCCCCACTTGGGCATGGAGCTCACTGGGAGTGACCTTTGGCCAGTCATTGCCTCTTAATCTAAGCTCCCTTTCAGGGTTGTTGTGGGGATTAAATGAGGGAGAGGGGATTCACGCACGCCACCTCAAGCTCTTTGGCGGGAAAAAAGAACGCAGGGAGGCTTCTAGAGATGTGAAGGCTACCCAAACAGACAACAGGAGGGGGAGGCAGAGACATTTTCTCCAGGCCTTCGCTTGCTTAAGAGGCTGCTCTGCCCCCACCTCCAAGACTTGCTATGTGAGCTGGCAGGGCCGGCAGAATCTCTCAACCCCCTCGAATAGGAGAGCGGCAGTATGGAGGACAGCAAAGCATTGTGGGAGGAATCATCTGCTTTACTGCTTGTCTTCTTCCATCTCCTCCCCAGTTCACAGCTGAGAATACTGGAGGGGACAGGAGCAGAAGATATGGGCGGTAGGTGCCAGCATCTCGGGGGCCTTCCCTAGAACCCCCCCAGCGCCAGAAGTGTACCACTGCCCCACATACCCCAGTGGCTACCTTGACCTCTGCTGCTCTCTGGGTGGAACAGGCATGAAAGAGACCCCTGGAAATCCTGAAGATGCTACTGCTCTCTTGCTAACAGCCTGGAAGGAGAGCACTGATCTGTAGTTAAGAACTGGTAAAACTGAACTGGAACTGTGCGGAACACGGCACCGGCAGTCTCTGCCCCCAGAGGGCTCACAATCTCAAATGCGGACAAGGTTGGGCGATGGGCTCAGTGGCACAGTACCTGCTTCGCATGCAGAAGGTTCAATCCCTGGCGGCCTCTCCAGGCTCGGCTGGGAAAGACCCTCTGCCCGAAACCCTGGGGAGCTGCTACCAGTCAGTGTAAACAACACTGAACAAGAGGGATCAAGTGTCTGGCTCAGCGTAAGGCAGTTTCCTATGTTATCTGCTAGACGATGGGGATATATGGCCGCCCAGAAGAGGCTTTGCCTTCGGTGGGGGATGTGAGAGCAGGAAGGAGAGGATGTTCCAGTTTTTAAAAGGATCCAGTTGGCAGGAAGTGTTCAGGCAAAGCAAGTCGAAAGGGAGGCTGAAGGTGTTTTTGTGCTGCAGAAGGAATATTGAATCATTTTGGCCTGTGTGTGTGTGTGTGTGTGTGATGCACAAAAGGGAGAGGGTGTTATTTGCTTTCCCTTCCAGCTGCAGACCCCTGTGCCTCAGGAGCTCCTCCACAATCTTCCCAGGAGGCCACCACTGAAAAAGGGAGGCTGGAAAGCCCCTGTGCGCAAACAGAAGATCATATGGGGACCTTTGGATCCTGGCCACAGGATATAAAACTACAAACGGAGCCTGCACAAGCCACGAAAGTAAGTCTGAATGGCTGGGGGAGAAGCAATGGGAAGGGGCGATATATACACCAAACCATAAAATTCCTCATTTAAGGTCCTTCCTCCGAGGTCCTAAAACAAGAAAGTCAGAGGACAGGGGTATTTTTTTTTAATAAACATATGGGATGTGTACTGATTAATGTCTTTGCCAGCCTATGATGCTAAACCACAGTCTCCACATTTTCGGAAAGGACTTGCCAGGCAGAACGTAGGAAGCTGGTGTGAACGGAGTCCCCCAGAAGGCTCAATGGGTGCTGCCTTATGCCAAGTCATAAGAACACACGAAGAGGCTGCTGGATCAAGCCAATGGATCATCTAGCCTGGCATAATGTTCCCACAGTGGCCAACCAGATGCCTATGGGAAAACCGCAAGCAGGGCCTGAGCACAAGAGCACCTTCCCCTCACACAGTTTCTAGCAAGTGGCACACAGAAGCACTGCTGCCTCCGTCAAGCCAACCATTCATGTAGCCCAGAGCTATCTACACTGGCAGCCGATGTCTACGGTCTCGGGGAAAAGGATGGGGCTACCTGGGAAGCTAGTTCAGCCAGGGAATGTCTGCAGGCAAAAATCATGCTCTGCAGCTCACCTACAGCAAACAGGTTTCACGTTTAAGACCGGGGCGGGGGCTTTTTAAGGGTTTGCACACCATGAAAGTGGGCAGAGAATGATGGATATTTTACCTTGATATAGTAAGCTAGTTTCTAAGCACACCCCTCTCTATCCTCCATCCAGGTGAGCAAATCACACAGTGAGAGTTCAAGGGCACGTTCAGGCCAGGCAAAGACACTCAAGGAGGGTGCAAAGCAGGGCCAGCGGGCGGGGGGAGGATTGTTACAAGGCCTGCACCCTGGCAGAGCCTCCAGCTTCATTTAATACATACAGGCACGAAATATCCACGCCAAATCCTGAACAAGACAGCGCCCCACCTGTGAATCATAAAATCATAGCACTGTAGAGTTGGAAGGGATCCCGAGGGTCATCTAGTCCAACCCCCATCGGCCAAGAGCGGCTGGGGCAACCCAGTCAGATGGGCAGGGTATATGTAATAAATGTAGTACAGTAGTAGTAGTAGGATTAATGCAGGAATCTTCACCTTTAAAGTCACAGCTGCAGGATCCAGCGGGGAGGAGGCTGTCAAATGTGGTCTTGACCACACAGGCCCGAGAAAACTGACCACAACAAGCGAGTGTGTTTTCAAAAGGCGCACGCCTGCCAGCACTTTAGGCACACACCCTGACCACAGTTCCCTCACAGACCTCCAAGGAGAAGCACTGGCTTTCTTTTCCCGCTACAGAACTAAATTTAGCTGTGTTTATTCGGTTGGCAAGATTGTTGGTTAAAGGCATCTAAAATAGTTTATTCAACAGTTTAAAGAATGGTGGGTGTCCCGGCTCCCCCGCCAGCAACATCCCGGCTAAATGGACATTATCTGCTGCTGAAATAAACAAAAAAAAATCAAGGTGTGAGCCAATCCCAGGCCTCATCCATCACAAGGAAACTGCCTGCCCATGAACTAGAGCCCAAATTTGTGTTCTACTTTAAGGGCCGTGGCCAGGGCAGTTCATTTCAAAACAGTAAAATAGCTTACAATCTGAACAAACTGACACTGAAACAACTTCATCTGTCCGCTGTTGCTCATCCCCCAGGTTATGGCCCCGTTACTCTACTATAACAACACTCTCAGCAAGGGTTGCCCCTGAATAGCACTTGGAAACCTAAAACCATTGCAGAATGTGAGCTCAGCTCATGACTGGAAGCCAGGTGAGGCAGGGGTGGCTGTGTGGGGTGACGCAATTCCCTTCTAAGCAGTGGGGAGCCTGGACTCAGGACGCCGTGGCCCTTCAGATGTTGCAGGATTCCAACTCCCATCTGCAGTCAGGTTTTTAAAATTGCTCTGCCTTGTTTTACTGCCATTTATCTAAGAAGGTTTAACCTTTATGCTACAGTCTGAAGGTACATGGGGCTTTTGCAACCTTACTGAAGCAAAGCAGCTCCGGGCCTAGGTGGATGACTGCAGGGGAGCCAATGGGTCTATCAGGGTCGTCAATGGGGCACTGCTGGGAATGTGACCCGCCTGAAAAAAACCCCGAGTGCCTCTGCTAGGCAGTTAAGACAGTACTGAGCTGGATGGGGCAATGGTTCGACTTGGTGTCAGGCGGCTTCTGGTGTTCCCTAGATGCAACCTGTACCCTCCTCTCTCTCCCCTTTTGCAGCTACACCCCTCGTTCCAGCGTTGACATGCCCAGCTAAAACGTGGAGGCAAACGTGAGCAAAGCCAATCTCTGCAGCAGTCAGACGGGAGCAGCAAACAAAGTCACACTTTGTAGAGTGAAGGAACTACACAGAGTGCCTTTGCTACGTCAGCCGCAGCCACCACGAGGGGCAGACCCAGGGGCAGGGAAGACCCCTCGCCAGACAGCGCTTGGGCCAGGTGGGGAGAGATCAACATAGAACCAGTTCCCTGGAGCTCACATTGCCAGAAGTAAAGAGTCATTGGGTGCACGCATGGCTAATTAAGAACACAGCGCGACTGCACCTTCGACCCTGGGGGTGAAGCTGCTGGTCCCTGGCCCCAATCCGGCTCCCGATGCCACATCAGAGGGGACCGAAAGGCTAGGACCTTTTGCAGTCAGGTCTCCATGGCAACCCAGCTGAGAACAACCGGCTGCGTAAAGCCAAGAACTGCAGATCTGCCTGCACAAGCTGAAACGGGGAAGCACAGAGGGAAGAGATCGCCAGCGGCCGCTGGTGCTACCGCTGCCTCTATTTTTTTAGTGAATGAATTAATTGTTCGGGTTTGTTGTGCTTCAATTCTCTTCCTTCTTATGGAAGAAAGGAAAAACAAGCGCCAGGGAGTTGCCACGCTCTGAATCTCGGGGACGTTTCCTGGTTCTGGCCCCTGGGACCTGAAATCTGTCTCTTCCCACAAGGAGCAGACCTGCCCTGTCCCCAGGGAGGATTGTTTGAAGAACGAGAGCAATTCCAAATTGAGGCCAGGCCAAGCAGATCTGTGGATTTCCTATTTATTTTTTTATCTACAGGCAGTGCGGGAGCTTGGACACCATAATCATTGTTATTATACTTATTTATAACCCGCCTTTTTTCCCTGACGGGATTCTAGGCAGCTTATGGATAAAAACAAGAACTGCTAAAAACACAGAAAATTTCAATCGTTAAAATACAATTAAACACACTGATAGAACTAAAACTATATAAATATATAAAATCTGTTTAAAACATACATGCTGTCAGGGGATGGGGGGGCTCTATCGAGCCCTCCCCAGGCACAGGTGCACAAGATTGCCTTTGCAATCAGCGAGCAGGGAAAGGCGGCTGCACTGGACAGGCCTGATATACAGGTATACCTGGTTTACAGGTGAAACTCAAAAAATTAGAATATCGTGTAAAAGTCCATTTATGTAAGCAATTGTTTTCATTAGCTACTGGAGTTTAATATATGAGATAGACTCATGACATGCAAAGCGAGATATGTCAAGCCTTTGTTTGTTATAATTGTGATGATTATGGCGTACAGCTGATGAAAACCCCAAAGTTGAGATTGTTAATTTGGGGTTCTCATCAGCTGTACGCCATAATCATCACAATTATAACAAATAAAGGCTTGACATATCTCGCTTTGCATGTCATGAGTCTATCTCATATATTAGTTTCACCTTTTAAGTTGAATTACTGAAAGAAATGAACCTTTCCACGATATTCTAATTTTTCGAGTTTCACCTGTAAATAATGAGAATTTGGCAGCCTCTCTTTTCCCGCCCGCCCTTGCCCGGTTTCAGCACAGCAGAACATCCTGCTTGCTTGCTCTCCACCGACCGACCGACCAAGACACTGGCTATCAGGCAGGCCCAGTGTTGAATCGGGGGCTGCCAGTCGATTTGCTTTGGCCTATGGAGCCAAGGGCCTCTCGCTTCTCTTTTCTCACCCCTTGGGCAGCCAAACATCCTTCAGGTCACTGGTTCATGACCCACCCTAAGACTGAGCTGAGGGACAGAAACAACGGGTGGGCTCTGCCACGATGTACAAAAAGGCCCCCTTCACTGGGCATAGCTTTCATCACTGCCAAGCAGGGCTCTTAGTGGCATGCGGTACCTTTTTCCTCCCATCTGAATTTTAGGCAGCAAGTGTGTTTTATCAGTTATTTGTTTTCATTTCTGTGAGCAGCCTTGAGTCATGGTTTGGGGGGTGGGAGGTGGTGTGTGCGTGTGTGTATGTATGTGTGTGTATATATATATATATATATATATATATATATATATATATATATATATATATATAAATGGCGGAGGAAAAACGGCAGCAGCAAACCACTGACCTTGGTTCAGTAACTAATGGACAGCCAGCACAGGTCTTTTGTCACTGGTATAAATTCTTTCAAGTACACTGGTGTACTTCTGAAGGTTGTGGGAAGCAGGGGAGGCTGGTCTATTACAGCAATGGGGGCACTGCCGCTCCAGCCTCCTCCAAGCCCACCGGTCTGCCTTTTTGCTTACACGGCTGGCATGAAAGTCTCCTTAGTATCAATATTGCTGAATGCGGCAGGAGGGTGGGGGACAAAACCCAACTCTCCCAATGGGCACCAGCCACCACTGGTGGGGAAGGCAAATGAGCTAAGACAGTGTTTTTCAACCACTGTTCCGCGGCACACTAGTGTGCCGCGAGATGTTGCCTGGTGTGCCGTGGGAAAAATTGAAAAATTACTTTATATATAGTCAATATAGGCACAGAGTTAAATTTTTTTTAACATTTTCTAATGGTGGTGTGCCTCGTGATTTTTTTCATGAAACAAGTGTGCCTTTGCCCAAAAAAGGTTGAAAAACACTGAGCTAAGAGCTGCAGCACACGCTATGCTCTGAAAAGCTGGTTCCCTCCAGACATCTCCTCTTGCCCACACAGCCGCCCAATGCAGCGCCTTGTCTGGGGTATGGGGAAACTGAGGCACAGCAAAAATGTGCTCCCAAAGAAACTGCACGCCAGTGGATCTCGCACAAGCACATTTGCTCCGGCTCCGGCAGATCCAGAATTCTCAGCACGAGGGAATTTCAATTTAACAAGCCTCCTAAAGAGGTCTGGTGCTGGTGAGGCACCTTCCAGCGCAGGCCAAGCCCTGCCAGCTATTTCCTTTGGGGCAACAGCCTGGAAGTAGTCCAAGTAATGGAGCAAGAGCCCGCGAGGGATTTACCCGCACCACTTTCCTCTCGCATGCTTCCGCGTAATTTGTTTTGTTTCAATTAGGAAGTCTGCAACAAAGGGACGCAGTCTTTGCTCTTTTGGGAAGGACTTCAGCCGCTAAACTGCACTGCAAACGTTATGGGGTCATGCTGAAGGTGGTTTTGGAAATTAAATGAGAACAAAAGAACATAGCTGTGAAACTGTTTAAGTGTTAAAAACGTTAATATGATGGTTTGTACTGAAATAATATTAATTTTCAACAACCAGTGCTTTGAAGCACTTGAAAGCATCAACCACCATAAACTATAGAGAGATGCTGCCAGGCGCATCTTTATGCGGGGTGAGTTCTGCATTCTTGGGGCCACCACTGAGGAGGCCCACTCATGAGCCACTCCCACCCCTCAAATGTCTGAGGGCAACAGAACCAACAGGAGGGTCTTTTTCACCGAACATAACCCCTAGGCTAGTCTGTACAGAAGGAGGCACTCTTTCATATATTTGTGGTCCAAATCATTTAGGGCAGACTCTATTATGTCCATTTAACAGATGGGGTATAGGAGGCCAGGAGAGAACATTTTGACTAACCCTACCCAAGGCATTTCGTGACTGACCAGAACTCAGGATACTGCACCCCTGATCCCAAAGAAGATATGGCAGAGCTAGAAGAGGTGCAGAAAAGGGTAACAAAAATTATCAAAGGACAGAGCCGTTTCTCCACTGGAGAAAGACTAACATTGGGGGCCTTTTCTTTCTTTTTCTTATAAAAGTGTCTAAAGGGTAGATAGGTAAGACAGAGGTTCGTATCATTATTAAATGGTACAGTGGTGCCCCGCTAGATGAAAATAATTCGTTCTGCGAAAATTTTCGTCTAGCGGTTTTTTCGTCTAGTGAAGTGGCAATGTAAACCGCGGTTTTTGCTAGACGAAAAAAAAACAAAAAAAAATTGTCTTGCGAGGCAGCCCCATAGACTTTTTCGTCTTGCGGGGCTGCCTCCCGCTAGACAAATGCCTTCGTCTAGCGAGTTTTTCGTCTAGCGAGGCATTCATCTAGCGGGGCACCACTGTATAAGGAAGCAGTCTTTCCCCTATTGAATGCCAGAGCTCTGCCTCACCCAAAGAAGCTGAATGGCAGTAAGTCCACAAAAGGAAGGGGACTTCTTATAACATGTTAATTAAGCAACGAAATTTATCTAAGGCCACCGATTTAGACAGCAGAGCTATAAAGGTCATTAGCCATGATGACTTTATAGAGCCTCTGGGCTTAGGGACAGTCTACCTTTAACGACAGTCTACCTCTAACTACCAGCTGCAGGGGATGAACAATAAGGGAGGGCTACCACCCTTCATACACTATTTGTGAGCTTCTCGGGCAGGGGGGGGGGAGAGAGAGTCTGACACTCCGCTTCCTGAGCAAGTACAGAAGCACCCACAAAATGCCGTGTCCTAACGCAGAATCCCACAGCTATTTTTTTTTAAGTGCTAAGTCAACCCACAAGACAGAAATATTTTGGCCTTGCTCACTCTGCCGATCCCTTCACTGAGCCATTTTCTGGCACCCTCTCCCAAGCTTGAGCACTGTGAAAATATCCAAATGCAGAAGGGACACCGCCTTGCTTGCAGAGACCGATTCTATGCCTTCGCCAAGCTCTGCTTTCCTCTCAGCTCATTAAGACCATGGAGAAAGCAGGTAACTAGAGGCTGCCATCCTCAGCTGGCTTTACTTGGAAGTAAAGCTCACTTCCTGTCCGGCTGAACGCATCAGGCAGATGTTGCAAAGCGTTCAGATCTCCAGAGCATAGCCACTGTGGCTAGCAGCCCTTGGCAGCCTTATCCCTTGTGACTTTGTCCAATCCTCTCCGCCCAGTCCTAAAACCATGCCCAGGGAACCTCCATAGGGGCAGAGCAGCTGCATTATTCAACCTTCTCCTCCTCCTCCTCCTCAAATTAGGGTGGTGTGGCCTTAAAGAAGCAATCACTGTCACAAATCCTACAAAGCACAGGGAGGGACCTCTGCTGGGACGGGGGTCAAAGTTACCCAGATCTTGGCCATTGGTGGTGGAGGAAAAGGAAGGTGTCATCTTGCCTCAGGTAGCTTTGCCCACAAAATAACTTTTTCAAGGTGCCTGACACACTCCTATTAAGAAACCTATCCACTCTACAAGGAGGTGATGCCCAGAACGCAGGAATGGTTTACGATCCTCCCTCAAGGGCTTTCGGAAGATAGCGGAACAGTAAAAAAAGAAAGAGAAACCAAGAAGGGGAAGGAGGAGAGCGGCCGGGATTTATGAGCCGAGTCACATTTACTGGCACGGGTGTGGGAGCTGGGACGCCGTTGCTGCCAATGCCACTCCAGTAATGGCAGAGCCACCGAGCGGGACTGCAAGGGAATATTGTCATTATGACTAGTGAGGGACCTATCTAGATCCCTCCACAGTGCATAGAAGGGCAGTTCTGTTATCAGAAGCGACTTGGAAAGAACAGACCCTCCACTTTGTATGCTCCCGGCAGCAGCTCCGGCAAAATTAAAAACCAGCCTTTAAAGGACTGGTATCTTTGTACTGCATGATAAAGAGTTCAGCTTTTGTTCTGTTGCACAGGCAAGCGGGTGACCTCATGGTTCGCTGTATGCATCAAGGACAGGATGGGAAGCAAAGGGGCTTTCAAGCAGGAGGGTTCAATATTCAACCATCTCTGGAGGGAGGGCCAGGAAGGTTCCTTGTTTGGAAGCTTATGGATGTGGGAAGCTGCTTTATCAGGCAGGCCACTGGTCCCCTAGCCCTGTGTTCCCCAACCTGGTGCCCTCCAGATGTTTTGGACACGCAAACTTTTGTTTTTCCTTCTTGGTGTTCTGAGGCAATTCCTTTTCCTCCCCACGGGTTAATTATTGCAAAGGTTCTACTTTAAAAGAAACACTCTGACCCCTCTAGTGCAAAGGTTCCCCCCTCCAAATCCCCTCTTCTCTAGAAATTTTATTGTTTTAGACTGCAAATGGGCAAAGAGGTGGCACCCAGGTTTGATCCCTGGCATCTCCGTGTAGGATGGGTGTGGGATCTCTCTGAAACACTAGAGAGCTGCTGCCAGTCAGTGTAGACAAAACTAAGCTAGATGGACCAAGGGTCTGGCTTGGGTTAAGTCAACACTTTCTCTCTGCTGTATGCAGGGACCAGTATGCCTTTTTCCTGACCAATGCCTAGAATACTTTAGGCACTTTTGAAAGTTATAAATTTTGGGAATGAGGACTACAATGCCAGCTAACAATTGTTCACCACTTTGCCTAACTGCATCCCTATGGGTCACCAACCTACCACTGGAAACAACTTGTTTCCTCCTGGCCCACTGCAAAGCACCATTCCACCTTCAGCTTAGAAGCCACAGAAGACCAGCAGACTATTTAGCAGCCAGAAGCAAGACTTCTGGGAAAGCAAACTCCTCAGTCTGGTTTCTTGGAAGTGGGGCACATGACTCTTGGGAACGAGGCACAGAACCTAGCAGAACTGTCACAATAACCAGAATGAAACTGGGGCAAAGGAAAGAAAAGTGTCCTCAGTAGATTTTATATCACGTAGCGTGAACTTTTGTTAACTTCTGCAACTCAGAAATTAATAGCACAATGACACCTGTTGACATGGCAAAACACCATCAGTGGTACTGAAATTATAATGCTTGTTGTAAAAAAGGAATCATTCCAATGCTTATGGATACTGATTGAGAATCATGATTGAAGGGTTTTTCCTCTAAAGCAAATAACTTTTTTCCAGCCTTAGGGTCGCATTATCTCATAAGCAACCTATTGTATTATTCATTCATTCATTCATTCAGACATGGAATCAAGGTTCTCTAACCTTTGTGCAGCAAGGTGCATTCCAGGCATGGAAAAGCAGAAGTTCCCACACACTTCTGTCTTTCATCCAGGCAAGCTTTTGAAGGACGCATTCAAGCTAGGCAAAAGCACTTGAGGAAGGTGCTAAGCCAGGGAGATTCATGACCTGGAGGAAGTCCAGAGGACCAGACAGAGAAGCATGGAGGGCCACATTTGGAATGGAAGATTTTCCACCTCTGATCTAAAATATATAGGTCTTGATCGCTGCATAGTGCCTTTTCCATGAATACTAGTCAACATGAAAGTTTGTTCTTGTTTCCTCCAAGAAATACCTGTTGGTTTGTACCTAGGCAACCAATCCTGCCATATCCCAAGCTGTGAAACAAAAACTCTCTTGTTCTCAAGTGCTTCCTAAATATCCAATACTTTCCACCAGACATTACTAAAAAGAACAACTCATTCTCTAAACAGTTCGTTGACACCCGCTGGATTAGATGGCATGTGTTGCTGCAAATTTCCCAGGCCAGGAAATTCAAAACTGTTGATATTAAGGAACTTTGATTTTTTTTTAAAAAAAAATGTATATATCAAGAAATGCATTGGTGGACAAGGCCAAAGATCTCTCTTAGCCCTGCCTACTTGCTTGCAGATGTGGCCAGCCAGATATCTTTAGCAAGCCTGTAAACAGGGCACACAAGCACCTGACTTCCCCAACTGGGTAGGAATTTGTGAGGCAGAGACAGGAAGAATCTTTAAAACTCTTGTGTTTATTTAAGTTTCCTGGACTCTGACTCCTAGGGTTAGTCAAGCACAGTGTGGACCCACTGAGATTAATGGACATGGCTAACTTGGGGCCCCTGATATCTGTAGAGGATAACCTAGCTGGATACAACGCATAATTTGGTCCAAGGCAGTTTTGCACCTGAGGCAAACCACAAAATGGCATCTTGTTCCGTCCTGTCCCCCACCTGCCAAGGAAGAAGGTGTTGGTGAAGATCTACATAGGGAACAAGCGGGGAATCAAGATCTACATCGAGAACAAGGGAGGAGAGGGCCCTGAATCACGCCAAGCAGACTCCAGAGGGCAGCTCTTGCCATTTCCTCCTTAGGGGTGGGAGGAGACCAGCAGCAGTGCCTATCTGCCAAGAAACCACTGTAGAGGGGGCATTGGGAGGGCTGCCGAGGAAGTGGCAGATCCAGCCTCTAAGGCAGGCATAGGCAAACTCGGCCCTCCAGATGTTTTGGGACTGCAACTACCACCATCCCTAGCTAACAGGACCAGTGATCAGGGGTGATGGGAACTGTAGTCCCAAAACATCTGGAGGGCTGAGTTTGCCTATGTCTGCTCTAAGGAGCATGCCACAGCCATCTCTGCTGCAACAGCAGAAAGAGATGCATTCCTTGGAGGCCAGATGGACCCTGCTGCCTGAGGCGGTCATCTCATCTTGCGTCATGGGTGGGTTGGCCCTGCACACAGAGCCCTACATCACTTCCTCTCGTGCAACAAGGGCTTGACTCGCTCCCACACCCAATCTTAACGAATAGGGCAAGATCATGACCATAATACTTGAAGGATTTGGACCTAAATAGTAGGGCAGGAAAGGCTGGAGGCCCTTCGTGAAATCCACAGGCTTTGTCTCCAACTACCCGGTAAGTTCTAGAGGAGACCCACTATAATTCATGGGCCCATGACCATCATTTTCATCAGGTCTACCACCAGTAGGACTAGCACTGGGTGCAGCTCACAAGCGTCATCCTCCAAAGTCAAGTTTAGATCATGCCCCATCACCCACAGCCCTCTAAACATGGTACGCAAGGTGTGAGAGGGGGAGCCACTCTCCCTCTGACCACCACTACCTCAGTGATTCGAATACAGGAAATTACATCCAGTGTAAAATTATGCCAGCTTCAGCTCTGTGCTGTTTCACTTGTATAATAAGAAATCAGGGCTACATTTCCTGGGAAGGCTTTAGATATTTCCAGTACAACTTTAAAATGCACAAAAAGGCTCATATTCACCTTTCAGTAACAGTAGACAAAGAGTTTTATCTTTCCCAGGGCTAGCTTAAATCATCATTGTAACAGCATTTATGTGGCGTGATTCAGTTGAGACTCAGAGGCAGCATGCCTCTGAATACCACTTCGCTGGGAATCACTGGTGGGCAGTGGGCTGTTGCATTCAGGTCCTACTTGCAGGCCTCCCAAAGGCATCTGGTTGGCCATGGTGAGAACAGGATGTCAGACTAGATGGGCCACTGCCCTGATCCAGCAACACTGCTAAGGTAGGGAACCACTAGCATGTTCCTATTACAGATCAAGGATTGGACGAAATCAAGGGCAGGGTTGACTTGCAACATGAAATAGGACTCACAGAATTTCTCCATGAGGATGAGGAGAAAACGCACATGCCTGGAAAATGGAGGCAGGGCTCCAGCCAAGTCACACCCCTTGCTGAGCTTATTTCACAAGAACCTAAAGAGTATCAAACAGGTGGTGTCGGGCAGAACTTCTCATTGTGCTAAGGGGCTCACAATCTTTAATGCTACAAGGATTAATGCTACACAGAATAAATCACAGAACAAGCAAAATGTTTTAAAGCCATACATGCTCGGTTGCATGTGCAAATATTCAAACAGACAGCAACAAAGACCTTCTGAGGTGTTCCTCAGAGAAGGATGACAAGTTTTAAAAAAGTTTTCTATCTGGAAAGATTTGGTAATCTCTATAAACCACCAGTATGACCAAAATAGGGAGTACAGTATATTTGACACTTGCAATGCATGAGAAAGAGTCCTGTTTTGATCCCTATGGTGAGTTTAATAAGACCCAATTTGTGTGTCCACAGAAGCTTGAATGCCAAATGTGTTTGGACAGGTGCAGAACCCCAGAAGATATGATGGGTCCAATATCATTTTTTGTTTCCCCACAACCCCACCCCAGAAGTTGCTAGATTGCTGTTCTAGGCCACGTTAGTGGAACCTCGCATTGACCTAATTACCGTACTCATTTTACAGCACAAACCACCTCTTCTCCTTCTTAAATGGAAGTGACCCTATTCCACGCAGGCACTGCAACCGTATGCCACTGCCAAGCACCGGAACAAATCGTCCGCCAAGCCAGCAGCATGCAAAATGAAAATCCCCACCCAGGGTTGACTAAGAAAGTTGTCCATGCCGGGTTTAATTCATGCAATGGAAAAACCAGTGACTTTTTCTCCAGCTCATGGGAACATTGCCCAACTAACAAGACTAAAATGAGGACACATTTTCCCCCCTTCTGCTGACATCCCCCAAACTCACTCAGCACAGAAAACTCAAAGCACCCACTAGTAGGGAGGGTAACTGGTCTTGCAGAGAAGCTGGCCCTGTAGGCCATTATTTTAGCCATCTCATGGACCAAAACATTTTAATTCAAGAAGCCAGTAAGGGAATCCAAACCCAGCACGTCCAACGCATCCTTCCAACTGCTACAAAACTCTTCATTTTCTCCTAGTAAATAGACACTCTTTGTTGATGTTCAACAAAAACGTTTAAATGAAACAGACATTCTTAGGAACTGGTTTGCTCTGAAGAATGAACAGGGGAAGAAACAGCTGATTTGTACACCAGTCCTAACAAGACATTGATCAGAAAGCAGTCTTGTTTCGAACTATTGCACCCACACCCAATAAATCCGCTCCCAAGTGTTGCAAGCAGTGCTACTCCTGCTCAAGAACAGACTCTCATTGAAATCCACACAACTAACTTAAGTCCACTAATTTCAACTCGTCTTCTCTAAGTAGAACTCGGTTGGCTGCAACCCAAAAAAAACACCAGGTTGGGAGAACTGTCTACAATCCAGAGACTACTGAGAAACATTTTCTGCTACTTTTATCAGGACATATCAGGCTTTATTAAGCAGGACCATTTCAATGCAACAGTTTCATGGATAATCTGCTAGGAGATAAAGACACTTCCTCCTAGACACAAGTCCTCCTCTCTATTCCATCTTCATGGAGATGATGTTTGAGGGGAGAGCTTGGGAGGGAATAGACTGAATCGGGAGCTTCTTAATGTAGGGTTGCCGTATGTCTGTTATTCAGACCCCTTAAGCAGTGTCCGGGCAGAAATCGCCGAAATGTCTGGGAAAATCTGAACGTATGGCAACCCACAACAGTTGTATAGATTGGTGATTTTCATTTTTTTTTAAAGCAACCCTACTTAATGAAAATAGCTACCAATACTAGTATTTTCAAGAAGGTAGAGACTGCCCATGATAGGTGGGGGAGCACTGCCTCTAACAGAAGACAGGGCCCCCAATAATCTTGTAAAAAAAAAAAAAACACAACCCCACTTTTATCTTATTAATGTGAAATTCTGAAGGCCGCTTACACTTCATAAAGTCCCAGTAGCAACATAACCATCTTCTAGGAGAGAAAGAGGGAAATCAGCCACAGCAGAACAAAAATGTTACGTTCAGCAGAAATTAGAGTCAGTTACACAGGGTGGTTAAAAAAAAAAAATCAAAATCAAGCTTCTCCAACTTATAACTGGGGGGCATAATAAGGGACTCCCAGTTTTCATCTGTATTCAATACCCCCTTAATCATCCCTTTGGGGAAGGAAGGCCACACACAGGCATATATTCCAACCCTGCCTGCTGACTTTCAAATCTTCTTTTTATGTGTCTAACAGAGAAAAGAAAGGCGCTTATGAGAACAGGCGAGTGAGTAAAGTGTCTCCAAGTGGCGGATCCCACATAGGGTATGGTCTGAAGGTACAGGAGGCCACCACTAACCAGGCCTGGGTTGGAGCAGTGTATTAATAGAAGACTCCCTGGGAACCCCAGGCACCCCATTGCCTTGGGTTCCATGATGGAAGAAAGGTGGGATTTTAAAAAAACAAAAACTCCCTACATTTTATAATATTACACTCACTTTTTTTTCATTAACATGCAGGGAAAGAGGAATCTGGAAATGACTAAAAGCCTGAAGCTAAAACAAAGCCTTGAATAGGCCATGAAGAACAATTAGGACATATGATAATATTAACTGTTGGTGGAGGAATGGGGAGGGAGGCTCCCCATACCTCTCCTTGAAGTTATAGGGAAATCCTACATATACCAGGGAGAGGTAATAAATCAACTTTGGAATTTTGCTACTGTATATGAATTGTGGGTGGTTTATACCAAAGTGAAATGCACCTGTAGGAGAAAGTTTAAAGCAGCAGTGATGTAATCTGAACAACCCTTACACATTTCCTTTAACAGGGAGAATATTGCTACATAAACCATAAGCAGAAAACTCTTCCCCCAGAACCTAAACATTCCTTTGCTCAGTCTGATATAATCTGAGAATATCAAACTTTTTTTTCATTTCTAAGGAGGGAATAATGCAATAAAACTTTTGAGTGGGTGTCCTTTCCCCGAAACACCCCTCAACTATAGGGAAAACCTGGAACAGGCCAGGATGCAAGTAGCAGCACAATATGGTATTCTCCAATATGTGAGGAACATTTCTATATAATTGTAGATGGGTTGCCCCCAAGAGGATGGGGAGCTCCATATATCCCCTCACCTTTAATGGAAATCTTGAATATAAAGAAGGAGTATGATCTATATGGTGTACTGCAAGAATGTAATTTTTTTAAACAGAAAAAGAGAGAATATGATTACATAATTTGGAATGGGTTATACAAATAGCGTGCATATGATGTGGTGGGAACAATCCACTGCCTGCCCAACAAATCTCAGCTGTAGTGAAAAAACAGGCAATTTTAAAATGTAGTATGATCTATTATTTACTCTGAAACTAGGTATGTTTCCCAGAGGGTTAGCTGTGCTGGCTTCCTATAGAATAAGCTTTTTATAATAAAAATTTTAAAAAAGTATTGTGGAATATGAAACCTGGCCAACTGGGACATATAAGCTTTGCTAGGATTCAGTCCACTTCATCAGATGTCCCTAATGAAGCCCATTAAGACTTATGCCTTAATAAATTTATTGGCCTTCAATGTTTCACAATACTCTTTCTGCATGTCTATATATGGGCTGTCTATATATATATATGCCATCCTCAGTGCAAACCTACTGACATCAATGCACTTGGCTAATTTGAGTCCATATGATTTCAATGGGCCTACTCTGCTTATAACTGAGCAAAATGCAACTGTGTGTGGAGGGGGGGCATACTGCACACACCCCTATATATATGCACACAGATACATATATAGATATATGGAGAACATGACTACATAACTATAAGGCACTTGGAGATTTTATTACAACCATGCAGTATATATATTTGGTGAAATCAACAAACAATAAATTTTTGTGGTAGGTTATGCACACTAAATGCATCCCCTCACCTGTGGTGCGAATCTTGAATGGGGCTGTGATACTAAGAAGAAGCACCATCTTCAGCATCAGAACACAGCTGAATATATAGACATAAACTCAGGAGAACATATACTCCCTCCACACATGTGTGCTTGTGTGGGCGCTGCGAAAGGACAGTGATAGTGATAAGGCAGAGTCTTATCAACACAACTGAACCTATGCATAAACTCAGGAGCCACAGACCCACAGTGAAAAGACAGGGAAGAGGACTAAAATTGCGATTTGTAGGTAGGGGGGGAGGTTAGACCCCTGAGCAGAGGCATCAAGCTATGGCATTTGATGAGTCTTAAGAACAGAACTGAATTATATGCATGCATGGGTGTATATACATATGCATACACACACACACACATATCCACACATAGAACTCCGGGGTGCATAGCCTCACGCTGCACACGTGTTTGTATGTACACACGCACACGCGTGTGGAGAAAGGGGGAGAGGCTACTCTGAGCTGCAGGTGTGTGTTGGGGGGGATGAGAGAACCCTCCCTCCCCTCCCCCCTCCCCCGCCCCCCCGTACTCACACCTCGAGGATGCGGTCCCCTTTGCGCACCCCGGCGCGCTCGGCCGCCCCCCCGCCCAGGACGGCGCTGACGTGCTGCAGCGGCGCGTAGAGCTCCCCGTTGATGCTGCGCAGCTGCCCGCCCTCGCTCACTTGCCCGCGCACGTTGAACCCGTAGCCGGATTCCGACTTGACGATGCGGACCACGCGAGGCCCCGCCGGGGGAGGCGTCGGCGGCGGGGGAGCCGTGGGGGTGGCGGCGGCGGCGGCGGTGGAGGAGCAGGAGGAGGGAGCCGGCGCCGAGCCTGTCGCGGCTACTGCTGCTGCCGCTGACGACGACGACGACGACGACAAGGAGCCCGAGCCTCCGCCGCCCCCGGAGCTGCCGCCCCTCAGCGGGCCCGGCAGGACGGAGCGCGGCAGCCCCTCGCTCCCCTCGTCCGCCATCTTGGCGCGAGCAAGACGCCGCCGCGGCTGTTTGGCCCCCCGCCCCCCTCCCTCAGAGGAGAGAGCGCGAGCGCTGTCACGCGACCGGCCACGCCCCCTTCCCCTCAATGCCTCCGTCTCCCTCCGCCTCCTTTCCGGCTTGCCGGCTTCCGTAGGCGCCGCCGCCGCACGCGCGGGACGCACGGATAACGCATGCGCACAAGCGGACGAGCTGATTCCACGCACATAGGTCTACAGTAGTAGCCTGTGTGGTTCCCTCGGCCGAGCCAAGGGAAAAGGCGAGGGCGGGGATCATGGGAGATGTAGTCCCAGGAAGGAAGGTTGGATGTATGGTAGCGGCGCCTTTTCCAGGGATTGATGGACTACGACTCCCAACATGCTCATCGGCCCAGCTGATCATTGCCCACCAGGCCAGCTGCTAGGGGAAGATGGGAGATGCAGTCCAGCAGCCTCTGAAAAGCCCACCCACCCACCCTGTTCCTCGAGAAGCTGCCCAAGGTGGCCAACAGATAGATATACCAGCTAAAGAATAGATTAAAATATTGTTTTAAAAAAAGTTTATTTATCTCCCGTTCCGCAACAGTTGGAAGCAGGCAAACCAGAGTGGCTCTAAGGCAACCCAGTTAGACGGGCAGTGTGCAAGTAGTAAATTATTGTTATTGTTCTTATTAATATTATTAATTGCACATTTCTTCTCCAAGGCACTCAAGGTGGCATACGTTGTTCTCCTCCTCCATCATTTAATTCTCACAACAACCCTGTGTGGTAGGTTGGTCTAGACTCGAGGCAGTAATTCGCCAAAATAATAAAATATTTGACATTTTACTATGTTTTTTTATGTGCTGTGAGCCACCCAGAGTGGATTATTATTATTATTAATTATTATTATTATTATTATTATTATTATTATTATTATTATTATGTGAGTGGCGATTTGAACTGCTATACAAAAATCAGGTCCTAGTTAATTTACAAGGAACTAAAATGCTTTGAGACTTCCATGCTTCACAGCACAAAGCAGTATTCAGGTGCGGGTGCTCTTTAAGAAGAGAAAGACGGCCAGAACCGCCACTGACATCAGTGAGGAACTGCTGCTCTTAAGTGCGTTTTAAGAACTGTAATTCTACAAACCTTTGCTTGAGCTTTCCTTTCCTTTTCTCCCTCCCCATTCCTTTTTTCCCCTTGTGTTTTTGTGAGTTTTTAAATTGTAAGCTTAAGGGCAGAAATAAACCACCTCAATGCTCATTTCCGCAAGCCACTCCGAGGCTGTGTACATAACTCCCATTCAGGTAAAGGTAAAGGGACCCCTGACCATTAGGTGCAGTCGGGGACGACTCTGGGGTTGCGGCGCTCATCTAGCTTTACTGGCCGAGGGAGCCGGCGTACAGCTTCCGGGTCATGTGGCCAGCATGACTAAGCCGCTTCTGGCGAACCAGAGCAGCGCACGGAAACGCCGTTTACCTTCCCACTGGAGCAGTACCTATTTATCTACTTGCACTTTTGACGTGCTTTCGAACTGCTAGGTGGGCAGGAGCTGGGACCGAGCAATGGGAGCTCATTCCGTCACGGGGATTCGAACCACCGACCTTCTGATCGGCAAGCCATAGGCTAAGTGGTTTAACCCACAGCGCCACCTGCATCTCTAACTCCCATTTAAGGTAAAGGTAAAGGTAAAGGGACTCCTGAGCAGTAGGTCCAGTCACTGACAACTCTGGGGTTGTGGCGCTCATCTCGCTTTATTGGCCAAGGGAGCCGGCGTACAGCTTCCAGGTCATATGGCCAGCATGACTAAGCCGCTTCTGGCGAAACAGAGCAGCGCATGGAAACGGCATTTACCTTCCCGCCGGAGCGGTACCTATTTATCACATCAAATGCACTCCCAAGGTTAGCCACAATTCTATGAAATCCTGCATTTCCCCCACAAAAACAGCTTTGAACCAAACAGGGAAAAAAAAGAACGGCCTAGTTGTGTTTTAAGCTGGTGAGGTATACACAGACTTTGAGCCTTTTTTGGACGGGACATGTGTTATAAAACACATGAAAGCCGTAAAGAAATTCTAATAATTCTAATAAAAAGGTGGAGAGACTTGCAACATTAGAAGTAACAGTCATTACCATCTAAAGAGTGGCATAGTGCCTTCCTCCCCACAAGACCATTAAGTCCAACTTCTCTAAAATCACTTTATGTGCATCCTTCCTCCAAAATTATGTGCAATTTTGGGCAAGTCATGTTAATTGACTATCTCAATTATTAATAACGCATTAATTAGAGCTACGGATTCCTAAATCCTAGTCGCGGAGCTTCGTGGGAATTGCAGTCCAGGGCAGCAGTAAGTCTGCGCTATGTTCTAAAACGGTCCCCTGGGCGTCGCCATGCCAAGACTGCGCACGCGCCTTTGCTGCAATGCCTCATGGGAGTTGGAGTGCAGGAATAGAGGCAGGCAGACTAGGACACGCCCCTTTGGAGCGGCGGCAGCTCCAAGGAAAAAAACGTTAGCCGACGGAGAGCTACGTTCTCCGTTCCTCGCGCGGCGTCAGGGGAGGCGTGCCCCGCCTCTTTCGCGCAAGGGCTTTCGGGGCCTGTAGTTCCGCTGAGTGGGGAGTGGATAACAGGTTGCTATGGGCAACCACAGCGCTGGTGCCTGACTTGGTTATTTCCCCTTCAAATTCCCCAGCATGCAACGTTTCCTAAACCCACCCCTGAAAATAAAAATAAGAATAAAACCGAGTTTTGCTGACAACATTCGCTGTTATGATAGCCATGTTATTTATAGTCATAGAATCAATCATATAAGTTGGAAGGGGGCCCCCAGGGGTCATCTAGTCCAGTGTTTTTCAACCACTGTTCCGCGGCACACTAGTGTGCCGCGAGATGTTGCCTGGTGTGCCGTGGGAAAAATTGAAAAATTACTTTATATATAGTCAATATAGGCACAGAGTTAAATTTTTTAACATTTTCTAATGGTGGTGTGCCTCGTGATTTTTTTCATGAAACAAGTGTGCCTTTGCCCAAAAAAGGTTGAAAAACACTGATCTAGTCCAACCCCCTACAAGGCGGGAATCCCAACTAGATCATACATGGCAGATGGCCATCCAATTTGTTGTTCTGATGTTTACAAATCAACCTTTCCCTATTCAGTGCTACTTTCCTGCTCACGTAATGGACTGTGCACACACAGAAATATTAAACTGTACCCTGCTTTTCTGTTTTACAATTTTTGGGGGGCATTACGGCTGTTATTTTGCATTGGTCATACGCAGAGCAGACCCACTGAAATTTGTGGGCCACCATAAATTCTAAACAGTCACGGTTCCCCACCACCAACACGCCAAAGAATTGTGGGAGTTATAGTTTGTTAAGGGTGCTGAGAGTTCTTAGGAGCTACAATTCCCAGAGTTCCATCTACACCTGTCTGCATTTTCCTCGGAGACTCGGGGAAGCCTATTCCAAAAGGCGGGAGGCACCCTTCTCCTCCCAGAGGCACCCGCCAACCACAGGAGGAGAAGTGGGAGATATTAATTAACAGCTTGCGCATTTGATTGTCAACACATATGGGCTAATGGGAAGCAAATCGAGTCAATGTTTGCAAATGCTCACAGCTGCGTCGGCTTAAGGGGAAACAGAGCAGGCTTGTGCTGTGTTGTTGTTTTGCATTCAACCAAACCTCTGTAAAAGCAAATGTTTGCCTGGAAGGCCCGCCTGCAAGAGTTGCGCACCTGGGCAGGTAAAAGAGTTTGCATTTTTCGCATGCAGGGAGGGACACACATCGCTGGGTGCAGCTAGCTGGACGTCGCTCCACCACACAGGAGAGGGAGCCTTGCGGGATCAAATGAACAGCCTTCATTTGGTCCCATCTTTGCTGAATTGCAACACAGCGGAGATTTGTTTTCAGGTATTCCTGCCACAAGCCTTCACAAAGCAGGCTTCCCTCCGGTTTCAGTGCCACGGGGTGCACTAAAGAAACAGAATTGAAAACCTGGGGTGGTTTCTGCATGCGATGGGGATGTTTTTGGCTGCTGGCGTTTCGACCTTCCCCGTGACCATGGGTGCAATCTCAGAGTGGGCTGTGGGTTTCGGGTTTTTTGCACCAAACACAGGCTAACCCATCAGCTCTGCTGAGAGATCAGTTCCCTCAGGCCTCCTCACCCATAGCTGTCACCCGGCGGCAGCCATTCCCTCCGAATGCCTCAGTGGGAGAGATGGGAGGCAGAAAACTCGCTCCATCAGCTCTGCCAAAACACCAGCTCTAGCAGGTGCCTCCTACCCCCACACTGTGCCAGCATTTGGTAATTTTACCATAAAAAAGGCTGATTAAGAATTGGGGCCCGAGTTTGATTTCCCCCCCTCCTCCCTCCCTGTGCCTTTTTCCTTGTGTGTCATGGTTTCTCTTTAATAATAATAATAATAATAATAAATTTATATCCCACCCATCTGGCAGGGTTTCCCCAGCCACTCTGGGCAGCTTCCAACAGATCACTAAAATGCAATAATCTATTAAATATTTACAGGTAGGTAGCCGTGTTGGTCTGCCATAGTCAAAACAAAATAAAAAATAAAAAAAATCCTTCCAGTAGCACCTTAGAGACCAACTAAGTTTGTTCTTGGTATGAGCTTTCGTGTGCATGTATCTGAAGAAGTGTGCATGCACACAAAAGCTCATACCAAGAACAAACTTAGTTGGTCTCTAAGGTGCTACTGGAAGGAATTGTTTTATTTTTTATTTTATCTGGACATGTTTGCCAAGGTTGAAGTAGTGTAACCCCCATCTACCCCTCCCCTTTGGTGACACGTCAGTGATGTAAAGATGATGAATCAATGATGCTGTGCGAAGTGTATTCTGGGATGTGGTGGGAAGTTTTAAAAGCCAACGTCGCTCCCGTGCTCGGGGTTCTTTCACTGCTGTTGAACCTGTTGCGCAACAATGAAGGATCTAAGTCTACTGACTGGTTTTGCTCCAAATTGCTTGGCTGGAATTTCCTTCTTTTACTGAGTTCATGGACCCGCGGGGGATTGGTACCTCGACGAGCTGGGCTGTTGAGTAGTCTCTCAACCCAGAATTTTCCTTAACAAGAGTAAAACAAAAACAAAACAAAAAACTTAATGTATTCCTTCGCTGCTTGTTCGGAATGTTTTATTTACTTGGGGGAATGCAATTCCACCCCACCTGAAAAACCCTAAGACACCAATCCATAGCTCAGTTGGTAGAGCATGAGACTTTTAGTCTCAGGGTTGTGGGTTTGAGTCCTTTGGCCCACATTGCAGGGGGTTGGATTGGATGACCCTCGTGGTCCCCACAATTCTTTTATTCTATCCTAACATCTGTTTTGTTGATTGATGGTCCCAAATTGAAACAAGTCCTCTTACAGAAGGAAACTTGTTCAGGTACAGCTTTTGCATGCTGTGCAAATATGTTCCTTGTACCGTATTTACCGATATATCCTACCCCCCCAACCTCCATTTTAACCTCACAACTACCCTGTGAGGTAGGTGAGGCTAGGAGAGAGCGACTGACCCAAAGTCACCCAGCGGACGTTATGGTGATTTGAGCCCTGGTCTCCCGCACCCGAGTCATGCAGCATGAGAGCACCTTTCTGTGGCCAGCCCACTCCTCACGGTCTCCCTCATCGCTGCCTCTTAATCGGCTTGGCCTCCTCCTCTCAGGAAGGGCTGCAGCTCAGCAGCAGAACACCTGGCTTGCTTGAAGGTCCAGGGTCCGATCTCCAGGCAGGGCTGGGAATGTCCTCACTCAGGTCAGACAGCTCGGCTGGTCAGTATAAGGCAGTGGTGGAGAACCTATGGCACGCATGTCAGAGGGGGCACTCAAAGCCCTCTCTGTGGGCACGCATGCCGTCGCCCCAGCAGTTTGTAGGGGCAGCACGTGCACAGAGTAGAGCCACGCATGTGCGAGTGGCCGGTTTGGCGCCCACGGGCTGCAGCAGAAACGTGACTGTTCCACTCCGCTGTCTTAAAGCACCTTGGTGCAGAACTGCCAGTAAGCCGGGTGGCGTTTTGCTCCCTCCCTCCCTCCCGCACGAGGGGCTCGAGAAGTGGGCTAGCCATCGAATCATAGGATTGTGGGGAGTCGGAAGGGAACCCGAGGGATCTCAACGACAGCATCCGGGGCAGACGGCCACTCAGCTTCTGCCCTGAAATCTCCCAAAGAAGAGTTTCTTGAAGGGAAATTGTCAAAACGGCCACGTTGTCTGGGAGTAATTCCCTTTCTCATGATTTCCCAAACAAGGATAATGCAAACTTTTACCTTTCAATAAAAAGTTGTTTGCATCATTGAAAGCTCTGTTGTTCTGTTTTTCTTTTAAGGCAAAAGATGTTAATGTAGGACTTCATTCTTTTCTAAACTAAAACCTCAGTATTCAGGTTGAATTGCCGTGTTGGCACTTTGAGATAAAGAAGTGGGTTTTGGGTTGCAGTTTGGGCACTCGGTTTCTAAAATGTTCGCCACCACTGGTATAAGGCACCTCCCTGGGTTCCCAAGGCTTGCCCTTCCAATGCAGAGACATGTACAGGTGAAACTTGAAAAATTAGAATACCGTGGAAAAGTCCATTTATGTAAGCAATTGTTTCATTAGCTACTGGAGTTTAATATATGAGATAGACTCATGACATGCAAAGCGAGATATGTCAAGCCTTTATTTGTTATAATTGTGATGATTATTGGCGTACAGCTGATGAAAACCCCAAAGTTGAAATTGTTAATTTGGGGTTCTCATCAGCTTCTTGCTTACAAAGAGAGGGCTGTGTGTTTAGAAACTAGCCTTCTGTAGAAAAAGTTAAAATTTGCATGCGTCGATCCACTCACTTTTGCCTACCCCGGTAAGTGGACCTCAAGGGGTTGCCCAGAAGGGAATGTGGCCCTCAGGCAGGACTCCGCCTTCCCCAACCTGTTGCTTTTCTGGAGAGCTGCCATCGTCCATGCTCGGGGTTGAAGGAAGTTGTAGCTGAGCCAGGCAGGGCTGAGAGCAGGCGTGGGGGACCTTTGGCCCATCAGATGTCGCTGAACTGCAACTCCCACCAGCCCCACAAGCATGGGCGATAAGCCAGGGATGATGGGTGTCATAGCATCTGGGCAGTCAAAAATTTCCGGCAGGCAGGCAGGCAGGCAGACCCCCAGCTTTTCCAAAATGAATCCAGATGCAGTAGGCTTTGTTCTGACCCAGCCAAAAAGGTGACTCCTAACGTTCTCAAAAGCAGGTGTGTGCACACCAAGGAGCTCTCCCCAAGGGATGGGGGTCAAGCCCCTTTGAGCTGCAAAGTTTAACAACCGATAGTAGGCTGCAAAGATCTTTTTTAAGAAGTAGACTCAAAGCAAACCCCCCTTGCTTTAATGCATGGGTAGGCAAACTAAGGCCCGGGGGCCGGACCCGGCCCAATCCCCTTCTAAATCCGGCCTGCGGACGGTCCAGGAATCAGCGTGTTTTTACGTGAGTAGAATGTGCCCTTTTATTTAAAATGCATCTCTGGGTTATTTGTGGGGCATAGGAATTCATTCACCCCCCCCCAAAAAAAAATAGTCCGGCCCCCCACAAGGTCTGAGGGACAGTGGACCGGCCCCCTGCTGGAAAAGTCTGCTGACCCCTGCTTAATGCAAAAGAAACACCTCTTCTTCTTTTTTAAACACTCAACTCAGTATTTATTTCTACATTCACACAATGCTAGATTACATTATTCAAGTCGGTCCTCTACATTCCGCCACGGTGCGGCGCGGCCAACCGGCAGGGTTAAATGCAGACGTGGGGTAATCTCTGTTCTCTAGGGGGCCAGGCTGAGTTTGACGGGAGAAGTTCACTCTCTGCCTGAGAGGTGGGCGGCCAGTCACCAAGGCATATTCTTTCGGAGGCGGAAAGAGGCAATAACCCAGGACACATCTTTCCTCCTCAACTTTGTCAAACACAATGCGCCTTTAAACTGTTATTAATAATCTGAAAATAACCCTTGATGGGTGTACTGGCTTGAACGGGGATAAAAACTGAACTTCCTAGCACTGGACGGAGCTAATAGCCATATATATACATGACATATATAATTTTATATATGTATATATAATTACTAAAAAGGCACTGTCTCTCCAAAAAGGGGCCAGCCTTACAGATCCAATTGCAAGGAATGCAAAGGTTCCTTCTTGCGGCTTTTGGGTGGGGCAAAAGCGTCCTCTGGGATTTCAAACGTCCTCGCGTCCTGTCCCGATCAAACCCTTTTCAGAAAATCCTCTTTTTTTTCTTTTTTTGCAGCTTCAAGCAGGCCGTGCAGCTGGGCGGATGGAGCTACCCAGATAGTCGCGCCGGACGCTACAAGGGAGTTGGTTGCCTCTGGGGAGCGAGCAGCAAGGGCGAAGCAGCTGGCGATGGACTAAGGGCCCGGCGAGTTTGCAGAGGATTCCTTTTTCGGGGAGCGGAGGAGAGGAGTTTGAGTTCATGTTTCCAGCACTCGGATGAGAGGCAAAGGTTTGGGGCCCGGAGACTTGGTGAGCCGTTTGCTGCAGGAGAGAGAGCGAAGACAGAGGGGAGGGAGAGATATATTAGAGAATAAGCCTGCATATAGGGACACGGGTGGCGCTGTGGTCTAAACCACAGAGCCTAGGGCTTGCCGATCAGAAGGTCGGCGGTTCGAATCCCCGCGACAGGGTGAGCTCCCGTTGCTCGGTCCCTGCTCCTGCCAACCTAGCAGTTCGAAAGCACGTCAAAGTGCAAGTAGATAAATAGGTACCGCTCCGGCGGGAAGGTAAACGGCGTTTCCGTGTGCTGCTCTGGTTCGCCAGAAGCGGCTTAGTCATGCTGGCCACATGACCCGGAAGCTGTCTGCGGATAAACACCGGCTCCCTCGGCCAGTAAAGCGAGATGAGCGCCACAACCACAGAGTCGTCCGTGACTGGACCTAACGGCCAGGGGTCCCTTTACCTTTAAGCCTACATTAGGAAACGTGGAAGTAAAGGATGGCCTCTCACCCGCATGGGCCTACTTGGGGGTTGTTGCCTGCGTGCCTTCACTTGGGGAATGTCAAGATCCCAGTCCCCATGGTTCTGAATCAAGGGTTCAAAGAGGAAAACAGGAAGCTGCCGCGACAATCTAGCTCACCATCGTCAACACCGACTGGCAGCGCCTCCCCAGGGTTTCAGGCAAGAGTCTGTTCCCCGACCCTCACTGGAGAAGCCGGGGACATTCTTCTTGCCCACCCAGTGAGCCATGCCCCTCCCAAGGTGTGGTTCCTGGCCTGTTCTGCAGTGAGTGGGGTGGGTTGGACTCGTCCCTTTTTGCAGTGAAATGAATGGGCCAATGAGCAATTCCTAGGTATTTCCGCCTATCGCTTGGAAGGCGTGTTAAGCTGTTCGCATTTTAGGAACGCGGAAGTCGCTTTGGGGAGGGGGAAGAGAGGTGGGGTGTGCCAAAGGGGCTCATGGCTCAGAGAGTGTAGGGGGTGAGGGGCGAGACTCCATCAGGCAAGGCCTCTTTCCACCTGCCTTGCCCCACCCTCCAGTCTCTGCTTCTCATTTTGTATTGCATTATGTTGTGCACTGTGGGCTTGCTGTTGTTTTATTGATTGGAGTTGGGAAATTACTTATTGTAACTGTTAAGGGTGGATTTCTGTTCAATCATGAAATGCTGATATTTAACATTATTCTGTATCATTTTAATGAGTGTTGAATATTATTTTATTTGCATTTTGCATATTGTATTATGCGTATTGTGTTATTTATATGATGTTAGCCACTCAGAGCCAGGCCGGACAGCGGGATACAAATAAAATTATTTCTTCTTCCTCCTCCTCCTACTCCTCCTCCACCACCCCAGGCCGGCTGCCACTGCCCCTAAAGGGCAGGTGGCAACCCCTCCACCCTGCCCCCCCTCTCCCAACCGCTCACCTGCTGACGTACTCGGATTTGGAGCGGGGCCTTGCATTGTGGACCCCGGAGCTCTGGGCCTGCTTTTCAATGAGGTGCTCCATGCGGTCGTGCATCTCGAGGTTCTGACGGGAGAAAACACGAGGGTGAAAGGGATGATGTCACTGAATTGCAGAGGGCTGCTCTCAATCAGGCACGTCCGACAGGTAGATCGCGGGGTGTTCCCGGTAGATCTCTGGCCCCCTCAGTGATCTACTCCCCCCCACCCAAAAAAAGCTCAATAACTTTGGCTTCCCCCCAAAAGCTCACTAACTTTGCCTCTCTCCAAAAAACCTCAGCCACTTTTGTTTCCTTGCCAAAAAAGTGGGCCATCAAATTAAGTTCCACTATATAGGACTGGGGATTCAGGACCTTCAACTGTGTTCTATATAATCAACTTTTGATTATGTTCTGTGTATCTCGCGATGCTCATTCAGAATCAGTTCCATTCATTCATTTGCGCCCTAAAAAAAATAAGCTCAAGTACCTTGGATTCCCCCAAAAAGCTCCACAACTTTGATCCATCCAACAACAACGGGTGGATCACTGCCAGTTTTCTTTTACACTGTGAGTAGATCACAGTCGCTTGGGAGTTGGACATCGCTGCTCTAAATGAATTTGGGGCGGGGGGCACGCCTTCCAGCTCTACAACCGTAAGCAATTCTTCCTCTAGTGGGGAAGGAGAGCCGGACCAGGGAAGTGAGGACCAGGGCTCTGCCAGGGTAGGAGAGGCACAGGGGGAGAGGCACCTCTTCGTCTCCCCACCTGCGCAGAGGGGGCAGGCGCAGGGATGGTAGCAGGGGGGGTTCCACATCCCACGGCTTTTATGCCGGTCTAAAAACCGGAAAGAGTCATCCCCGGACTCTGGCGAAGGATGACACAGACGTGAACGTTTATGCTCCGCACTGTAAATATCTGCACAATAAAGAACTGAGAAAGAAGCGACGGAGCCCGCTTGGTTACTCACGAGCAACAACTGAGAACCTAACAGGGAAGCAAAGCATTACGTGCCAGGACTTCCGAGAAAAATAACGACGCATTTGGCAGAAACTGGCAAAATTTGCACTGAATTTCTCTTTGGTTGCGCTGTTTCCTCTGCTTTGATGCTCATTTTGGCGGGGGGGGAGGGGGAGGGGAGGGACAGCAGTCCCACCTGCAAGTCAAATTCGTGCCTGTGTGTCCTTTCAACACACCTAGAGTCAGGTTGCAAGAAACCGCTCTGGATCGGGCCGGCATTCCCGCAGCGCCACAAACGCCCCACCAGGGGGCAGCCGAGCCAAGGGCCCTTCTGGGGGAAGGGATGCGCTTGGTCCGCTTTCGCCACCCAGATTGCGAAGTTGCAAAACCGAAATGCAACCCCCACCCCACCCCACCACTGGATAACGCATTTTCTCCAGATTTCACAATGGGAAAGCGCATGCAAAAATAGGTTTTTTTTTAAAGGCTGTGTACGCCACACCTTTGTTTTTACAGGCGAATGCACTGAGAAGTATTAGCGGTGCATTTTACGTTTTTAAAAGAGCACCTCGTACGCAAGAAGCACGTCCAAAATGTGGGCTTTGGGGGTGGTGCCCTACCAAGTCCTACTCAGCGTAGACCTCCGCCGAAATGAACGGAGCTAAGCTAGGCATGTTGATTTCAGCGAGTCTGAGCAGGACAAACGTTGGATAAAATCGTAATAATCTGGAGGCACGCACACAAAACATCGTAGGGAGGGATACGATCTCTACAAGGCGAGCTGGTGGGGGACAGACTGCGCTGGATGGCTCTAAAAGGGGATGCTGCTGACTTTATGGGTTTGCAAGCCAATGTTAGCCCCCCCCCCAATGCCTAGAGAAAACTTAGGCCTTTTTATGTCAACATCTTGCAGGCAACAGGATTACGAACTTTAATGAAAATGGCTGCGTACCTCAGCCTCCAGGTAGGCCACACGTTCTTTGAGCTCTTGGATTATTGTGTCTTTGGACTGAATCACAGTCTTGGAGTTTTGAAGCTGTGGAGAAGGAGGATTGTTAGAAATGCACAGCCCTGGAGTCTCCAGAAAAGGAGAAGCTAGCTGCAAACATGCTCCAAAATGGCCCAGGTAAATTGCACCAGGGGTTTAAAACTAGCACCCCTACCCCCAGAGAAAGTGGGATCTGTAATCTTGGGGGAGGTGGGAGACAGACAGAGAGATCAACTCCCATGATGTGGGGCCACAGCAGGGGTGAGGAATTTGCAGAAAGATGTTGCTGCATTTCAACTTCCAGCAGCCCACAGCGTCAAGGGTCAGGAATGCAGTTGCAATCCACTACCGCCTATGACACAGAAATGTCTGAACTCTCTCTCTCTCTCTCTCTCTCTCTCTGTAGTTAATGCATGCTGCATGGTTTATCAGGCTCCTAGAACAGCTTATAAATCATTTTAAAAAACCAGCAGCCCCTCCCCATAGGCTTACAATCTAAAAAGTCGCAACACACAAGGAAAACCGATTGGGAGGGAAGAGGAAAACAAGGAAACTCGACTTTAAGCCCGCAAGTTGCAAAGTTGTTCTAACGACCAGCTGGGAGGCTCTAAACGCTGCTGGTCTCTCAGCTACGTTGAGTTTGTTTAGAAAGGTTTTTCTAACACAATTTAAGTTTGAATCCCTAATCCTCTGGAGATTTGCGGAACTTTCTGAGAGATAGAGAAAGACAACCTTCGCTGCACTAGCCCCAGACAACCACCATGAAAAGAGCTTAGTTACAGGAGTCCTTTTGAGGGGTGAGTCACTCAAAAGCTGGGAGGTCAGTTTTAAATCAAACAGAAGCCAAATTAATCGCTACAGGACTTAAGATTTAACTCTTTCCCAAGTCAGGGAGATACACACATGGCTGGTTTTAAAGGCGGAGAGACTCTCTCTCCTTTATTTTTTAATCTCACCATCTGGTTTCTGTTATGTTTGGCTGTTAGCTCACTTTCACCGTCTAGACTTACAAATGTACGAAGACAAGCCTATCCAGACATGCAGAGCACTGACGTGTGTTTTAATATGGCTTCTTACAGCTCTTCGTTAATTATTTTTTTGAAGGTTTTAAACAATTGTTCGACGGGTTGTTGAAAAACTGATAATTTCCTTGTTTCGTTCCCTCCGTAATCGGCTTTGCGGTCCGATTAGCTTTTTGACATTCAAGTGACACATAAACTCTCTGGAGTAAAATAGATTAAGAGCAGATACGCAAAAAATGCTCGTTTGGGGTTACTCCCAGTGGCAGCTTGGTGCCTATTGGGACTGGTGGGGAAGGCAGAGAAAGAATCCAAACGGGAGGCGGAGCCAGAGCCAACGGTAGGCGGAGCCAGAGCCAACGGGAGGTGGAGCCAGAACCAACAGGCGGTGGAGCCAGTGTCAACAGGAGGCGGAGCCAACTTCCACTACTTTTGTCCCCTTCTTCCTCCTACCTGCCAAGTTCTACGAGGGGCAATGTTGAGACCAAGGGTGAGGAGGAAGCGAACAGGCAGGGCCACCCCTTGTAGGGACAAGACCCCCCCCCCCAAATGCTCCCTCCATCCCAGCCGCAGTGTACAGCTCATCCCCAGCACCCACCTGTTCGATCATCTGCCGGACCTTCCTCTGCTGGCTCTTGAGCATGTCGTCCAAGTGATGGATCTTCTCCCGCAAAGTGGCAACTTCCTTCTCCAGTTTGGCCGATCTGAGAGCAGGAGGACGAAGAAGAAGAAGAAGAAGAAGAGGAGAAAGGGGCAGCAGGTTATGCAAAAGCCAGTTGTGTAAGATCCCCCTTTTTGTTCCAGCTTGAAAAGCGGCTGCACGGGCAGCTCCCCGTTTACACGCTCTCGGGGCACACGCGTGCATCGCTGCGAACTCAAGACGCGGCACAAAAAGGGGCGGAAACGGCCCTGATAGAGCACGGAAACAGCAAAAATGACTGAAAAATAGCATCTAACAATCCCAAGAGCTTCTGCGCCAACCTCTGAGGCCTGTGGAGCATTGGGAGTTTGAGCAAGCAGGTTTGAAAGGAGTGATCACAGTGGAGTTTTCTGTTCGTTTTTAAAGGGTTTTCCAGAATTTTGGAGGTGTTCCAATATAAGCAATTTCACTTAAGGGTGTTGTGCCTCGGAATGTAACCCGTGTGTAAATGGGGAGTTGCCAATTATCCCCCCACCCCACCCCACGCCCTGTTCTGTGCTATCCATCATAAAACCCTATTGGACGCAAGCGCAGCAACCCTCTTTCCCAGGGCGGCCACTCAGACACAAGTCCCCAGCCCCACAGATCCACGCCTGGGGCTCAGCTGCCGCCGCATCTCAACAGCCCCCGTCATGAGCCGAGTGCCTCTCACCTTTCCTGCTCGGCAACTTTGTCCTTCTCGACGCTCCGCAGCTGCTCCAGCTCCGACTCGTCGTCTCTCATCTTCTGCAGCAGAGTTTTGTGCTCCTGCAACGGGAAGAGAAGGGCAAGCAGGGTGAAGGTGGCTGCCGCGAGGCTCTCAGGCCTTGCGAAAAAACGAAAAGCTACGCCTAGGGAGGGGAAGAACAGAGAACGCCCGTGGGGCTGGGCAGTATTCCTGACCCACAGTACGCACATAATTTGCTCTCGCTGGAGGCAGTGACGCCTGCCAACTTGAATGTTTTTAAAAGAGGACGGGGCGGATTCACAGAGAACGGAAAGGCGACAGGTTCTTCTTCCCATCCTGAGCAGGTGGGGCAGAGGAGCCGGTACTTTAAGCCAGTGTTTCCCAGCCTTGGGTCTCCGGCTGTTTTTGGATTCCTGCTCCCATCATCCCTGAGCACTGGTCTTGCTAGCTAGGGATGATGGGAGTTGTAGTCCTAAAACAGTGGCTGGGGAAACTCAGCCAGATGGGCAGGGTACAAATAAATAATAATAATAATAATAATAATAATAATAATAATAATAATAATAATATTATTAAACAGCTAGAGGCACAAGGTCGGGAAATGCTGCTTTAAGCTGTAAACCAGCACGTTTTTGGTTGAATGGTATCATTACATCTCTCTCTCTCTTTTTAAAGGCATTCTGGTCTACGGCTGCTCCTTTCCAGGGTCTAAACCGTTGTTTGGTCTCTGAGAAGTTTGCTAGACTGGTTTAATGCCATCTTCTATGGAAGGGCCACTTCAAATAAAAAACAACCAGAGAAAAGAGAGTTCCGAATTAAATTAAACAAAAGATAAGAGTTAGATGCACCACCAAACCAAGCGAATTTGCGCTCTCTCTTATTTTGGCCCTGCGGACAACCAGTGTCTTCGGTCAGGCGAGTACCTTCTCCATCCCTGTCAGGAGTCTCTGCAGTTCCTCCAGCTTCAAATCCTTCTCTTCCAAGTCCAGCTCCGCCCTCCTGAGCGCTGCCCCCGAATGTTCGGCTTCCCTCCGATAATGGGAAATGGACGTCTGCAAGAAGAGGGGAGAGGAGGGGGCACTTTTGCATGCATGTCGACCGTTCCACACATGCACACGGCTAGAAAAATTTCACCGTTCACCCCAACAGGATGACAGCCATCAATGCGGAGGGCGTGACGAGGGACCCCCCTCCCTGGCCCACAGCTCAAGCATCTCATCAAGCCAGCGGCGCAGCCTCAGAGGGGGTGGTCCTTGCAACCACGGTGGAGGATGCACAGCCCCGGGCCTCCTAGGTATTGCTGAAGATAGGGTGTTGGGCCAGATCAAGGGTTCTCAAAGTGGACAGTACCACCCCTGGGGGAGGGGGGTGAGATAACCTAGCAGGGTTCAAGGAGGGATGGTGTGTGTCTCTGTGTGTGATGCGGGGGAAACCGTGAAGCCGCCAGCCAATGGCTCCGCATAGCTCCGTCCTTATTTCAGACACCGTGATCTATCAGTACAGTCGTACCTTGGAAGTTGAACGGAATCCGTTCCGGAAGGCCGTTCGACTTCCAAAACATTTGAAAACCAAATCGCGGCTTCTGGTTGGCCGCAGGAAGCCCCGTCAGAGGTTCGGGTTCCAAAAGAATGTTCAAAAACCAGAACACTCACTTCCGGGTTTCAATCGTCCGGGAGCCAAAACGTCCGAGTTCCAGGGCGTCTGGAATCCAAGGCACGACTGTATATCACAATGTTTAGCTGGTGATATATTGCAACGCTGAAAACCAGGTATCGACCAGCCCTACACAGAGGTGCTGGAGGTGTAAATGACTGTCACGCTTTGGAAAGCTGCTATCCCCGGATTAAGTTCGTTAGTTTTGTTGAATTATCCAAGCTAAACTGTCTGAACTGGATTTTGAATAAATGCGCAATTGATTGGATGCTACTGCGTCAAACTGCAGTTTTGAATAATGATTTTTGTAGGGTAAGGTTGCGGGGTCCTGGGGATGAGCTTATGGAACGAAGGGAGCGGTGACCCCCAAAAACGTATGGGAACCAATTGGCCTGACCCAGCAGGTTCTTCTTGTGTTCTGACCTCGTAGGCGGCTCTGTCCGACTGGTGGCGCTTCTCGGCCTCTTGCAGTTTCGTGAACAGCTTCTTGGTGGTCTCGCGCATTATCGAGATGTCTTCTCCCGGGTACGCCGGCTCATCCTGAGGGGAGGTATGGTTTTTGAGCAGAGGGGACCTTTCTCGGCCAGAGGGCCACAACCCCTTCTGGGGCAGCTTCCCGAGGGCCGCACACCAGCAGTGGGCGGGGCCAGAAGCAAAAGTGGGCGGAGCAAAGAAAGGGGGTGTTTTGTCTTTTCATTTACAGGTGGGTAGCCGTGTTGGTCTGCCATAGTCAAAACGAAATAACATAAAAAACTCCTTCCAGTAGCACCTTAGAGACCAACTAAGTTTGTTCTTGGTATGAGCTTTCGTGTATCTGAAGAAGTGTGCATGCACACGAAAGCTCACACCAAGAACAAACTTAGTTGGTCTCTAAGGTGCTACTGGAAGGAATTTATTACTTTATTTTGTTTTGTCTTTTCATGATAGGTTTATACACGTACATTCAGGCTTCGTTCTCAATCCTTCATCCAAGCAAGTAAGAGACATAGGATTGAAGGACACTCTCCAGCCAGGCACAGAGGCCTGGAGGGGCACATTTAGGCCCGCCCCCCCAGCCTGAGATCTCCCCACCCCTGAACTGCCAAGGAAACGATGGACTCCCATTGTCAGGAAACCCCCCTCCCCACGGCAGGTAGCATCCCGGGATCGCTTGCAGTACAGGGAACCACCCCCTTTGTTCACCAGTTCGTCATCCCCCTCCTCAGGAGGAAGCGACCATTCCTCCAGTGGGGAGGGGGAGTTGGAGGCAGGAAGTCGGCGCAGGGGCTGTGAAGGGATAGCAGAGCCTGACACCAAGGGGGAAGTGGGGAACAGGGACAGTTTCCCGCGCCCCGAGTTCGCAGACAGGAAAGACGTGGAAGGGGGAGGCGGGGGTTCAGGATCCCGCGCCTCTTTTGCTGGACAAAGAACCGGAAGGGTTCATTCCCGGACTCTGCAGAGGGATGAGATGGACGTTTGAACTTTTGCTCCACTGTAAATATCTGCACAATAAAGAACTTAGTTTTTAGAAGTTCTGCGTTCGGCTGATTTCTCATGAGCAACCACTGAACGTCCTTACACCCATCTCCCCATTGATGCTGACATCCAGGATGGGGCAGTGGTTAGAGTGCCAGACTAGGCTTCAAATCCCCACTGGGGTGAC